>JAVHNL010000295.1:0-34230 GCA_031216105.1 Dalbergia cultrata | reverse complement strand
GTATCAAAAAGTACTGCTACAGTTTATAACGTGAGGACCTTGAATCGGAAAGGAAACTACCTCCAGTTACATTCTTTTACACGTCAATTGGGATGCCAAACAAAACATTTGATGCCCCTCGAATTGTGCCACACAAATTTGGAGCTATTGATTGGACATTTTATCAAAATATAATGATAGATAACTAATCTTTCATGCATTTAGTCCTTTATTTATTTAAATTAATTCTTTTGGTCGGTGCTTATTTTTCAGTTCCAAAGACATTTGCCAAGGGCTAAACAAAAGGAGTTCTTTTGGGGTCTACAAAGCAAAGTTGATCGGGCCCAGGATGTGAGATCAAGTTTGGCTTTTAGGTACAAGACCCAACAAACTTTCAAACCTGTGGACTACAACTGAGCTTCAGCCTTTGGGTTTTGATGAGAATATTGACCCAAAAGTAAAAACTGGTTTTGATGAGAAATCGGGCCATATCTGTCTGGATCACAGTTAAGTTGATTTTTCACTTAATGACCCAAAAGAAAGTTAAGTTTCTACTTTCTTATCAGTTTTTTTTTATTGTTCAAAGATATTTCTGGTCGGTAGTCGAAAACTAATCTCTTTGAGGCGTTGAGATCATCGAAGTGAGTTTTGTCTCTCCCAACAAAACCTCTGTCTATACACACGGCAGAAATTGAATCTCTGACACATGCTTAAAGACCCAGCTACCTTACCAATTGTGTCAGGATTTGTTGGTTTCTTATCGGTTGTTATTATGAACAGTATTATTAGCTTATATTTAATTGTATTCATTAATAATAATATATCATTCTCAAACTCAAACAAGTAAAAATATCAACCATTTATTTATACACATAAAATTTTAATATTTATGCAAGCATGACGCACACTACAACTAACTACCATTCAACTATATATCCGAGGGGTTTAAGTAGTTGTTACAAATAATTATTGTATGCATAAGTATACAATTATTCCACCAGATTCAGTGGATCATAACACATACTATAAAATAAAGCTGCTTGAAGTTCATCATCAGCTCATGTTGATGATTGAATCAAACCGATAAAACAGATTACAAAATAATTGAATCGTGTCCTGTCAATTATATTATTATACATGAACCGAACAGAACAGAACAGAACAGAACTGAACTAATGCCAATGGTGTTGTCAGGTTGGATCCAGCCAACAAACCCGTGTGTGAGTGTGTGCGCGCGTGCATGGGATGGGACCCAAGCCTTATCTTCCATTTCAGTCTCATTCTCATTTACCATTTGTTTGTGTTTATTTATTTCCTTTCTTTAAACATAAATAAACTGTAATTTATTCCATCTTCATCCACAAACGTTAACATTAACGTGCCCACCCTCCCACTCTTTCTTTCATTCTTCATTCTTCTTCACACAACCTAATTACCCTTTTACCCACCATGGTTGATTGATTGATTTCTAAATCACCCCAAATCAATCGAGGACATCATGGTCAAAATAATAATAATAATGATGGAAAAAAAAAGTAAATATCTTTCTGTTGTTCCCTCCCAGAAAGGTACATTCTCTCTCAGTTCCTTTATCTTTCTGTTTCACACTCCACACTCAACCTCCAATCCCAATCCCAATCCCAATCCCTTTCTCTTCTTCTTCTTCTTCTTCTTTTTCCATTTCTCAAACCCTAAAAATTCCATTCCATTGCATTTCGTTCTTCTCTCTACCTCAGATTTCGCAGTGGCTTTATTCAATCCTGATTTGGAGCTGATTCCATGGCCGCCGGGGCGATGGCGACGGCCGCCGGAGCTGCGGTGTTGCTGTACCTGGTGCTGAGCCGGAGGCTGCTGGCGAATAAGGAAGAAGAGGACGGCATGGATTCGTCGAGATCGAGCAAATCGAGGAGGAGGAGGAGGAGGCTCGCTGGGAGGCCAGCTCAGGCACCGGCGAATCTCTTGGAAGCGATGGTGACGCTTTCGGAGACTTTGAGGTTCACGTACTCTGAGACTCTCGGCAAGTGGCCGATCGGAGACTTGGCCTTCGGCATCAATTACTTCATGCGCAAGCAGGTAGGGTTCCATTTTAATTCCTTCCAAACCCTTATTTATACGTATATTTCTGTTCGATTTTAGGCTTAAATTGAGTGGAGTTTTGTTGAATATTGATGATGAGTTATGCGCTGCAGGGTAATGTAGCAGTAGCGAGTGTGTATGGTGGGAGTGGTTGTGTGGAGCTGAATGGACCCGAGATTGTGGAGGAGTTGCAGGAGCTGTTGAGGTTGCTGACAATGTGCATACTCTTCTCAAAGAAGCTCTTTCCGGTGTTTCTAGACTCTGCCGGATTCTCCCTGGACCATGTCCTTCTCCAGAAGCCCAAAGCTGGGGTGAATTCTTCACTCTCTTTCCCTATTATTTTTCCTATATTAAAGGGTGTTTTTGGATTAGAAGTGAAAAATAATTTTAATAATTGAGTACAAGTATAATTGATTTTTTTTTTTAATTATCCATTGTGATAAAATCAATTTTATGTTTGGACATGTAAACTAAAACAAATGATTTCAAGGTAGAGTGTTTCATTTGAATTGTGTGAAATATCTATATATATTCTTGTATAGTAAAGAAATGAAAAAAAAAAAGGTGCGAAATACTTGTTTATGTGGTAAATTATTTGATATTTAGGATTGATTAGGAAAATTAATCATAATATGAAAAATAATGCTTTTTGGAAAAAGTTTTTTTCTACTCTAAATAGAAAAAAGCAGAGTCTTTACTAAATATATGAAATTAATCAATCATTCCCAAACTTGCATGATTTGGGGATTGGAGAGTAGTGAGCAAAATCACACAAACCAAAGGCTACTTCTTTTTGAACTGTTAAAAAACGTTAGTCTTCTCCTATTTCGAATCTCACTGCATGTGTCCTGTGTCAAAAGATAGACCATAAGAGATTGTGCGCAATATATTGGAACTATACATCAGATAACAATTTGGTAATTCATTTACCATTTTAATCACCATGTGCTTATCCTACGACTTGAAAAAAAATTCTCACAGGAAAGTAAAAAGTGAGATAGATGTGATTTCAAATTTGATATTTGCTTGAGTTTGTGGTGCTATTTCTATTTATGTCGTCAATATCTGTGCCGTAAACATGCTGAGTGTTGACATGTTATACTTCTGAATTATTGTAAATCTATTTACATAATTACTCTATTTCCATATGTTACTAACATCTTACAAAACATATTCTACTTTTCATGGTAAATATGTATCTGCCTCTTTTTTACTTTCCTTTTGCTTACTAAGCTATTTTCAACTGGTATATTGTTTCAGCATGTTCTAATCAATTTTATGCTCGATTGTAACTGAAAATTGGTTTAATGCCATGAAATCTTGTTGCAGCTTCTGAAGCCTGCTTTCACAATTATACGTGATACACAATCAAAATATTTCCTTCTATTGATCCGGGGAACCCATAGCATAAAAGACACACTAACAGCCGCGACTGGTGCTGTTGTTCCCTTCCACCATTCTGTTTTAAATGATGGTGGGATAAGCAACTTGGTTTTAGGATATGCACACTGCGGTATGGTTGCTGCAGCCCGTTGGATTGCAAAGCTCAGCACTCCAACACTACTTAAGGCTCTTGGTGAATGTCCTGACTTCAAAGTCAAGGTGTTGTTCTATATTCTGCTTTGAAGAACGTTATTAATGCTGCTGCTTTGTATGCTCAATTGAGAACTCACTCTGTAATAAAAATATTATAGTATTCCATTTTTCCTTTCATTTCTTTTTTAGTTACTTTCTATCTTTTCACTATAAGTTCATCATTTTTTATTAGACTTCCTTTCATTGCTTTCGTAATTTTTTATGACAACTGTATGAATTATTTAATTGTGCAAGTTATAAATACCGCCCTTTTAATCTTTACATAGATTGTTGGGCACTCGCTTGGCGGTGGTACTGCTGCTCTGTTAACATATATTCTTAGAGAACAAAAAGAGCTCTCTTCAAGCGTGTGTGTCGCATTTGCCCCAGGCATGTAGCTATACCAAATTCCTTACATCTAAAGTTATTATTCAGTTGGGTAATTAGCTAATGATTCACTAGATTTTGTATTGTTTAACTCATCGAATGATCTTTGCTAATTGTGGAAGTTACATGAATTTTCCTTTCCTTTGATAATGGTTGAATGGTCAAGTGCATTGGTATTAGCCATAAGATGGTGCTGTTGTCGTTATCAGTTTGGGTAGTGATATATATGAGATTTCAAATTTGACATTCAAGCATGAGATGTGTACAGCTACTTAAGATGCCTGATATTTATTATAATATATGACAAAAGTAATCGTTTTCTGTTACTTTGGGAATGCCTATTTTGGCATCATAGTTGCAGAATTTAAGTAAGATGCCTGGTATACTTTTCCCCTAAAGGTCTATTTAACCTGTTGTATATTTTTGTTTTGAAATTGTTGTGTACATGTGATCTTTGTTCTTGGTTTTTATTGAATGACTATTTTGCATTTGCTTTTTGACAATGAATTTCTCTTATGGGAGCCTTGTCCGTCTTGTCATAATCATTACTTCTAAGTCCTTTCATAATTGTCTTTTTTCAGCTGCTTGTATGACATGCGAGTTAGCCGAATCAGGGAAGCACTTTATCACTACCATTATAAATGGTTCTGACTTAGTGCCCACATTCTCAGCTTCCTCCGTGGATGATCTTCGTTCTGAGGTGCTCTAATCTACTTCTCCCAACCTAAGATAGTTTTGGCAAATATTAATAATAAATAATTTTCTGATGTTATGTGGGAGAAAGTGCTTCCATCTTTACTCAAGTTGGTTTCAATTAGGTCACCGCATCATCTTGGTTGAATGATTTACGGGATCAGGTTGAGCATACAAAGGTCCTCAATGTGGTCTACCGCTCTGCGACTGCACTTGGATCTCGCTTGCCATCTATATCTAGTGCAAAAGCCAAGGTAGCTGGTGCTGGTGCTCTTCTGAGGCCAGTAACCAGTGGCACCCAGGTACCTTCAAGCTCCCTTATCTCAATTTGATATTGAACATAATCAACATATTTAGTGCTCTTCAGTGATATAGTTTCCAAATAATTGTTTTCCGGATGTTGGCAAGAAGGCTCTTGCAATATCCAACACTATGGGATTACCGATCCATTGGTCTTGACAAATGCTAGTGTTCAAGTAGTTTCAATAATAATAGATCTCATTTCTGCACAAGAATCTCCCATATATAGTGCATCCTTTATCTTATAAAGATCCTATCTTATACTCGCAGGCTGTGATGAAGCATGCACAGAGTGTTGCCAAAGCTGTGGTCAGAACTCGCTCGTCATTGCCATCATGGTCCTGCATGAGCATACGTCATCGGAGTATTGGCCCATCGGCAAACTCTAAACTAGAGAACTTCGATGAAGCTTCTCTTGCACCCAAGAGATCTGAATCTCTTATGACTGAAGAGGTATGTAGAGATCCTTTGCTGAAAAAGGATGAACCTAGTTCCTCAAGTGGAGGATCTGGCCAAGATGACACAGATGAAGAGGAGCAACTCATTCCTTCCAATCAGCACATGACCACTTCCACAGGGGATAGCATCACTGAAGGCGAATTATGGTATCAGCTGGAGAAGGAGCTTCAGAAAAAGGATCATGCCCGGGACATTAATGCTCAGGAAGAAGAGGCAGCTGCAGCAGAAGAGATCACCAAAGAAGAGGATCAGCTTGTTGAGGCCGCAGAAAGCAGTAATCAAATCACTTCCGACAACTTGGACAACCATCGATTTTATCCCCCGGGAAGAATCATGCATATTGTCCCTGTACCTTCGACTGATGATTCTACTTCAAACTCTGATGGTCCCGTTGAGGAACGTGTCTGCTTATATGAAACACCTAGAGAGCTGTATAGCAAGCTCAGGCTCTCAAAAACGATGATAAATGATCATTACATGCCTATGTATAAGAAGATGATGGAACTATTAATCCGAGAACTAGAGAAAGATTGCAGCTTTAACATGATAATGTAAGATAGATAGAATAGCAAATCAAAAAGCATTACTGAATACAGACATCACTTCTCTTAATGTCTTGATCTATCTCCCGCCCATCGTTGATCTATATCACTGCTCTAGTCTACCACGAACTAGAGATATTGCCACGAACAATGGTAACTTCAAATAAAGTATTTGGGGTTCAATTTTTTTTTTTGGGGAATAAATGAGGGCCTAAGCCCAAAAGGAGAAACAATCAAATAACAGAGGCACGGGGTAAAAAAGGCCCCACAAACATCATTATGGAGATACACTAGCACTCCATCAGGGGGAGTATTCCAGATGTTAACTTCCGCACCATGAGAGACTGTAGTTAGCAAGCCAGTCTGCACAGGAGTTTCCCTCTCTATAAGTGGTATTGAATTCAATCTTCCAGAACAAGATCAAGAATCCTAGTGACAAGAATGTGCTTCCCATATGTGCTTCCCTCTCCAGAGGACGAATCGGACTCCACACAAACGTTCCTGATGCCTCTGTCCCACGCTATGCAAAGTCCAATGTAGATGCTCCATAACCCTACTGTAAAAGCTGTGCATCTACCAACTTTTTTTCGCAAAGCCAAACATCCATCTACCTTTTGCATCACGCATAAGGCCCCCACATCCAGCCTGACCCGGGTTACCTTCCGCCGCTCCATTTGTGTTAAGCTTAAACCAACCATTTGCAGGCGGGTGCCACCGAACCTGAATAATAGAAATTTGTCTATTTACCCCTTCAGCCTCGTTCTTGTTCATCGCCTTCATGATCTCAAGCACTTCGGCCGCAATGAGTTTGTGGGCTATTGTAGGGCGAGTGAACCCTTGCTAAAAAATTCCTTATTTCTCCAGTTCCAGATTCTCCACAGAGTCACACCAAAAACAATTTGTCATTCCAGATTCGGGTCAAAACCCCAGTGATCATTACGATTAGCAAATTGAGAGTAAAGAAGGTTGTAATCTTATCACTCCGGATAAGATGAATCCAGATTCCAGCAGCAAACGGACAATCTCTAAGCACATGAAGAGTGTCCTCCCAAGTATTAATCCCATATACCATTTAGCACTTCTGATTGCTGTTACAGTCCGGTCATGGTTCATCAACCTGCCCAAATCAATTATTGGAATGTGAATTTACTGCTCTCCAATTGGCCCCACCATGCCACGTGGCCAGAAGCGGACACAAATCAATAAATAATTTAGAACTAGATTTGGGATGGGTAGCCTCTCCTGGGAGGAGAAGCTTCCAAAAATTGACGGGCAAGTCCCACCTAAGTAGGGCGGGTTACTCGCTCGTCGGTCAGTGTGTGTTCGTTAACAGGTGTTGGCACGACTCGCCGTCTCTAAACGATCATTGACAAGTCGCCTTTCACCCCCTGACAGGACAGGTTAAGTTAGAACCTACCTGCTTACGTTGTTTTATAACCAGCTCCCCACACTTCATCGTGATGAATTCCCGATGTGGGACTTGAAAATGGTTGAAACTTGGAATATAAGGGATCGTATCTCCAAACTAGTGTCGTCCCTGAAACCTCATAATCACAGTAAACCATCGCCCAACGCCATCTACAATCACCGCCTGAGCCTGACCCACACCACAGACCCAACACACAATCCCACAACTACAGCCTTATACCACAACCATCCTCAACCCCATACCCATAACCTGTAAAGAGCAAAATGAAGGAGCAAAAGAAGGATCCCCATGAACCCCAGCCACTGCCATCGCGAAACTCACCGCCACCGCTGCGGGAAGGACCGCGCTGAGTCGCGACGGCGAGAGGCCTGCTCGCCCCCCCGACTCTCGCAGCGCGCAGGAGGACGGCCGGACGGCGCCGCCCTTAAGCCAGCCTCTCTCTGCCGCCGTGGGTCCGCCGCAAAGCTTCACCCTTCCTTCTCTGCATGCCATCACCGCCTCCACCCCTCTAGCAGCTTCTACCTTCTCTTTCCCATGTGTTACAATGGTTCAGCAAAGGTTGGTCAAAGAATGGTTCAGCAAAGTTTAGGGATTTTCTTATGCTTGCTGTTTGGGCTAGCTTTTTTGGGATACGCGGGTTTGGGTTAGACTAAGTTTTGGGTTTTAGAGTTTGGGTCATTATTTCCTTCTGGGTTGGGTTGGGTTTGTTTGTAGGTTTTCGGGAGGAGATTGTGTGCTGTCTTTTTTCAGTCTTAGGATTCTAACAAGTTCTTTTTTTCTAATAAATAAATAAATAAAATAAAATAAGGAGGGGCAACAAAATGTCTCATAAAAATAATGAAAATGTTTATCCGTGCGATGATCAACAATTATGACTAAGAAGTTGGTGCATCCTTTACCATTGTTGGATTATAAGGATTTATTGAGTAGTCTAATATTGCCTTTAATTCTGTGCAAGACGAATGTTTCTCTTTTAAATCTTTTGGTTAAAAATATTTTTAATAAATAAAATCAACCAACACATTATTTTTCTTTTTTTAATTAAAATCCATTAACATATAACTATTTTCTACAAAAATGACATGACGTTCCTCATTGTATTAGAGAATATGTCGGCACAGATAACATACCCATCAAATCAATTTTTTTTAATTTTGTTCCTTTTTCTTCCTTTTTAATTTGATTTTTGCTTTATTCCTATAAATAGTTATCTTGATTTTTTTGGGGGAAAAATATTATTGAAGCTATAAATTAATTTACATAATGAGTTTTAAGGTAACCCGTATTTATATGAATGTATTAGGGCAATTGAATTAAGTTTCCATTATTTCCTAATCATAATCAAACTCTTGAACCTCAAATATCTTTCAAAAAGACCAGTTTTTATCAAGTAAAAAGGTTTTCTAATTTTAGCTATAATTAAAGTTAGTAGTAACTTTATTTTTAAAAATTGATTGTCATTTACATTGCGATGCCCTTCAAGAGTATTGTGACACGCCTAAGCTATATAATGTAATGCAACTGCACTAAGTTGATGTTTCCTTTCCGTTGCAGGTATAAATATCTCATTATTTTAACCAATTTTGAAGATGTTAAAAGGACACAAATGTTGTGTGAAATTTGATAGTATAAATAAAACTCAATTTAACGATATGAAGTCGATGAAAACTTTTGCTACTTTCCTCCTCCTTCTGTTTTCATGTATAGAAATAAGTTGAGTAAACTCCCTGTTTAGTTCTAATATTTTTAATTTGACATCAATTTAGTCATAATAAAATTTTTACATTAATTTTGATTCTAACATAAATTTTTTATATCAATTTAATCATGATATTTTTAATTTTAACATCAATTTAGTTCTAATATTTCTTATTTGATATTAATTTATTCATTTATTTAAAGTTGAAATCTAATAAGATGACTAAATTGATGTCAAAACTAAAAATGTTAGGATTATATTGATATAAAAAATTTAGATAGGACTAAATTGATGTCAAATTAAAAATGTTAGGACTAAATATAATGTTTACTCAAAGACATTTTTCAATAATAAATTTGTAGAATATGTGAGGGCTTCAAATATTCATAGTTTTATTTAATTACTATTTTTAACTTCAACCTGACATTACGGTGAACTACATATATAAAATTTAATCTCCGCGGCTTTAGGAATTGTCCATCGCAAAACCAACGGCTCAATGTTGCAGATCCGCCGTCGAACAGCCGGTCTCCTCCTCCAATCGGGTTCTTCAAAGTGATCACGAACAGCAATCTTCAATGAGGAAGGCGCAATCAGCTTAGGTGCCATGATTCGCGACTAGGTGGGTAGATTTGTGGCTGCTAGAACGAAGAAGGTGGAGGGGCGATTAGATCTGTTGTGGTTAATTAATAAAATCGATATTCACACAATTTTTAATTGCATATAATTACATTGTTAAAAGTATTTAGTTTTTATAATTACTATTGCAAAGGTCACATATATAATGATATTGAATTGATTAACAAAATAAAATATTTTATTACACATCAATATTTTATAGAAAATAATGTATAACAGATAACTGCTACCAGCATCCAATCATAATGAGAAAATATTTATTTATTCTAATTTTTGTTTTCAATAAGCGGTGCAGCCCCCCTCTTCCCTGTCCCTGTATACCCATGATCAATATATTAATACACCTTCATTCTAGAAACCTGCAGCGTTGGCTGGGTTACAACTTACAACCTCCTTCCCCTATCTCTCTGTTATGAATCAACCACCGTAACGGGTTTTCAAAGACTCAGGAGGCTCTTCTTCCATGATGCTTGTACCCACTTCTTCAAAGTACTGACGTATGGTTGTTTTACGGTCTGCAAGGAAGGTTTGATCCAGAAAGTTTTTGTAAGCTTCATCACCAAGGCTTTTCGCGGCCAGAACACTGCAATAATAAATAAATAATTCCATGACAATAAGTTAATTTTCTTCAGGTCAGATCAGATTGCATTAAAACATGGTCTACAAATGTCATTAACACTTAATAGAATTAAACAAAGTTGCTACCAGTGACGAAGATAAACACGGCATGGTAATACATCATCCCGCCAAATCTGGTGGTTCTTATACTCTCCATATTGTTGAAAGTATACTTCCTTTCCCTCTGAAGAAAAATGGCACAGGGATCAGGTAATCTTCCGGTCATAGTAATCATGATATATAAAATTATAAACGATTTTGACAATTAAATGGAGAGAAGCAATCGTGAGAAACATGCACATTATCATAATTTATATGCTTGCAAATTTGTGCTTTCTTCTAGATCAATACTTGAGGCGGACCAAGAAAATTAAATCCCATTTTACTTGTCAGGTTGAAACTACTCCAAGTAGAAGAAACTTGATATTACCTTTGCATCTAGATTTAAAGAATTCTTCATCGGTATAGGAGGCACAAAGGACCTGCATTAATAACACCACAAGACTATCGGCCACTAATACCATATCCAACAAATATACAAACAGCTCTAGCATAGTATCACAGTTAATTAAGAATAAGAAGATTGCTAAAGATGAAAAGTCTGATTCACATACAGCTGGACTGGTAAAGGACTTTCCATTTAGTGATCCAGGGACAACCTACAAACGGAAAAAATAAAATAAAATTACAATTGATTCAGGGACGAACTACAAGTGGAAAAAAACAAACACCAAACTATAATTGGGTTTTGTCACCAGTACAAACAGATACCAAAAAATCTATTAAAATACTCACAGCTAAAAAACGATATTCCCGCTCCCTTTTAATAAATGCTGGAATCTGACTCCATTGAAGAGAACAATTGGTCAGTTAAAATTTATTCGCAAGCTTAACAGAGACCAAGTTGAACTTAAAAAATAGCCATCACTAATAATTGAAAGCACTGAAAAGCCAATACCTCTGTTTTCTTGATCTCAAAAACAGTAACGATAATGGTTTCACCTTCACAAGGCTCCGCAGAGAGGGCTGCAACTTCCTGCAACCAACAAACCCAATTACCATACATTAACAAGCCAACCACTGAAGCAACCAACTATCGCAATCACATCACATTTAATGCTCCATTCGATCAAATTAAAAGAATAAATAAATAAATAAAACGAGCAAAACATGAATTTTAATCCCCAAAGACACAACTGACATCGCTTTGATTAATTTCATCAATCTAGTTCTATGATCATATAAAGTTGAAATCAATTTAGTCCTTTTAATTATATATAAATTTTGATGCTACATTACATAATTAAGGGCTATAGAGAATCAAAGTGATTATATATCATTTTTGTTCAAAGCAGTTATCGCAATAACAGAAAATAAAATAATAAGAGAGAGAGAAGGGAAAAGAGACCTCAGTTTTCAATTTAGCAATGCCGCGAGTGAAAAAGAAGCCTCCGACAACCGTGAAGAGACGGCGGAAGCCGGTTAACCTGGCGATCCTGAAGTTAGAGAGGTCCGGGAAGGTGCTTCTGGCACTTTTCTCTGCCTCAAAACGACATGACGTCAGCATTCATGAATAATTAAACGCACTCAGTACATGAAACGCAAGACCACAAGACAGAGAGAGGATAAGTGGGAAAGGTAAGTGAGCGTGAGAGTGAATGAGTACTACCGGAGAGGAGGGAGCCGTAACCGCAAATGGAGATGTAACCGTCGGGAGAGGCTAATGCTTCGAAATCGGACTCGTCGTTGAGCTCCTTCACGCTCATCTGGTGCCGGAAATCTAACGACGAGGCCATCGCGCGCAATCAATGAATGAGATAGATGAACGTACGTTTGTGTGTGTAACGAGTGAACGCGAATGGTCTAACGTATATAAGGAGGATCGCCCGTACATGACACGCGCAGACATGGAGCGACTGCGTGACGATTCGAGGACTCTTTTTTTTTTTTTTGGGTCAGAGTTAGCATTCGAGAATGTGACCTCCAGAATTCATACATCCAAGTTGAATTGGCCTACTGTAAACATAACATTGCAAATTTTCTGCCATGTGGGTGAGTTCGGTCATGCAGTAAAAGATGAGGATTAAAATAATCTAGGTGAGTTACATGTGTTATTTTACATATAGAGCATATGCAATTTATCTAGATAAATTTTACTTCCAATTTAACTCTCCAATAAAACATACCCTTAGTGTAATTACATTTAGAATTCTTCTATTTTATAAAACTATCACTGACCTCTTCTGAGATTCACTAAAATTATATTGATTTTTTTTTAAATATCAATTCATTAATTTAAATGATAAAGAATGATAATATAAGATATATACATAATTATTAATGATAAAATTATAATATTTTAATAATATTATATATATATTATAACTAAAATACCTTTTTTTTATCATCTATATTATATATAAAGCGGATCTCCTAATTAGATTGAACTGTGTTTTTAAGTCCATTAATATAACTTCATGTGTGAAAAAGAAAAAGAAAACTAAATGAAAACTATGCGTGTAACTACTATTATAAACATAATTAACCACCATTCACCCCACCGTACAAAGCTCTATCACAACATAGATGTGCAAATATTGAATAGCAATTAGTTGTTATAATACTTTTGTTTTTGAAATACTACTTACTATGATACTAAAATCTATCAAAATAAAAAATCTGAATTGAATGGCACAAAAACACTTCACTAGTAAGCTATAATTAAGTTTCATTTTCATTTGATAAAAAATATTTTATTCAATTAATATGTTAAATATATCTAAAATATTTTTTTATCACTTAAATTAACGAACAAATACTTATAAGGGATGTCTGTGTAATTTTAGTGAACTTCAAGAGAAAAAAGTGATAGTTTTATTAAATAAAAGGATACTAAGTGTAATCATATTAAACCTTGAGAGATAGATTAGTGTAATTTTCACATTGCCAATTGTCATACTAAAAGTTCATATTTTCTTTTAAATTTTTTATGTGAAGTAAACTCTGGTAATCTATTTGAAGGCTTGAACATTTTTAATTATGCAGCATTATGTCAATTCATGAAACGGATTGTAACATAACAAAGAAAGTTATGTAGAAGAACTAAATATGTAACTGGCCACTTGTTGCGTACTTAAAAATTGAATTGATTGACCAATAACTATTTTACATAAATAACTAACAAGTCAATAGAAGTGGATCGGTGACGAAGGACAATTTTTTTTTTGGTCTGATTTTTGTTTTTGGTCTGAGATGAAGGACAATTCAAGTACTTACAGATTCCAATCTCAAAGTAACGGAAAAACATAGCTACTGTAGTCGATTGGTCCGGCCCATAACGTGGGTCTTGGTGTGTTTCATGGCCACAGATGCTCCTCATTACACCACCACAACCAAAGTTCCTGGTTTCAACCCACCCGCCCACCAACAAAAGCTTCCAACTTTGCTTCAGAGTCTTTAGAATAGAACCAAACCCACTATTCCTACATATAAAAAACATTACTGCGACACTGTTTTTGGCATCTTGATGAGCCTTGCAACTAGCCATGGTATAATAACATGTACGCAAACATCCTCAAGTTCAGTTCTAGAAGGAACGTTTATGACATCACGGGAAAATCATTGGTGGGCAAATTTAAAAAATAAATATATATATTTGAGTTCTAGGACTGACCAAGTGCGTACTATGTACGAAATACCATTAGGGATATCCTTTTAGAGGTCGTACATGTCCCGCACTAATGGTGCGCTCATCTTGTGCTTGTCCCAACCTCGGGGCTGCGTCGATCCAACTTCCCCGAGGTAATGTCCTCGGAATTATGTCAGAGATCCTCCTGTGCCACCGTTCCCTGGAGCACCCCGTGTTTGATCTGCTGTGAGTGGACTCTGGGGCATCAATGGGCTTAGAATACCAACCACCTCGTACCCTTGCCTGAGTTCTGAGGTCTGGGTTTACGGATTGTAACAAAGTCTTTGAGCTAAATTTAACCTATCTTTCCCTTATATACCCTTTTCAGATAGGGTGATAGCCCCGAAGTTTTCAATTGCTGAGTAGGGACTATAGAAAAGTAAAACAGGGAGAGCATGCATGTGTTAGGAATCAATTTACTAAAAAAGAATTAATTTATAAGATGATCTCATTTATTTATTGGATTTGAATCCCCAGTTTAAGAAATAAAGTAAAAGGATTTCACGGATCAATAAAGTTTGAAGTAGAAGCTTTTAACTTTATTAATTTAAGGATGCAACACTTCACTTTAGAGGACTCTACCCTTATTGATTATTGATTGACAATGGACCCAAACTCAGCGGTGACCACTTTAAAATTTCGCCAATGTTTCAACGTTATCAATTCAGTGTAGACTACGACAAAAAAAAAAAACACACGCAGACCCATTCAGTCAGCGAAAGATTTGATCCGATCTCGGTAACAGAAAAACTAAAAGCTTGTAGTTACGATTCTGGAGAGAGGTTTACCTTTCAAGTAGTTTTGCAAAAGAGAACAAATGTGTAGTCTTAGACTCACTCAAATACAGAGACCATTATAATTCATAAGCTTTATATACAAGTCTGTCTACAAGTACTTTTTTGTGTTACAAGGTAGCAGCTGTGAGCGTACGTAGTAATTCTCATTCAACAACTTTAGGGGCTAGGAATTGATGAGAGGGGGAAGAGTGAAAGAAGAGGCAAATAACTGACATGTCATCCATAGCAATGCCACTTCTCTTACGTTTCCATTCATGGATGGCACGTTTCACTAGCCTTTGTGCTGCTTTCTCTTTATGTGGCGCTGAAGAAACAATCTTCACTGCTTCTAAGTTGGATATAACATCCCACACCTGAGTGAAAGAGACCACCAAATTAGTACTAATCAATTAAAACACTCACCTTAGATTCTTAATTCTGTTTGACCCCTAATGCCATAACAACAACTAAACCAAACTAGTGTGATCACTAATTCAACCAACCATGCTACAACCAAATTTATTTCATTTTTGTCTGAATACTTTTCTTTTCAACTTTGGTCAAATCAAAAACTTCTCCTGAATAAAGAGAAGATGCATAACATACCCCATCTGATGCCAAGATGACAAATTGATCCTTGGTGGTAAGTTTTCTGTGTGTCACTTCTGGCACAGAGATTAGTCCAAAGTCCTTCATGCAGTGGTCACCGAAAGCTCTAGATATGGCTAGCCCTGGTGCTTTACCATTTGGCATCCACACCCTGTACACTCCTGGCTCATCTTCCAAACAACATACCTGCCCTCCCGATTCTGCTATGCGCTCTGCCTCCTCTGTAATGTAGTAGTAATAAACAAAAACATGACTCAAATCTCTTCAATAAATCACAATGAATTCTTATGTTAGCGTCAGTGGAACAGAGATAGATCCTCACGTGGTAAATTTGGCTTGAAGTCAGTGGTTAGCTGAAGCGGAGTTAATGTGCCATCCTCTGAAGTGGTTCCCAAGACAGCTCTAGAATCACCTAAATTTGCTATTATGAGATATTCACCCTGAAACATTTATGACAAAAACATTGATGAGAGGAATACGTAGATAAGTAATGCATAATTGACTTCAATTTTTACCTTTCCTATATTCTTGTGACGATAGAAACTTTGGAGCTCATCTTTTCTAATAAAACCTCCCTTCCTTGCTGACTATGTTTTTCTTTTATAAAAAGGATAAGCGCCCTCTTGTAACTAATGATTTTGCAGTAGTGATAATATAAATAATTCAATGGAACTCATTTTCATAAGTAATGATTGGGAATGGGATTATAAGACATAAATGCCAGAAAATGTGAAATGAATCACCAGACTTATTTCTATCTAATTAAGGAACCTAAGTCATTGGGACAAACATTTAGAGGATAAGAATTTATATTCTCGGAACCAATCTTCTCAGCTCTTGCGAAGGTCAAATTGATCATGTTGTTTCATAATCATAAATCCAAAATTTTGAACCAATTATTACTAAAACCTGGTTAGGTAATGCATGTCTAGTCAGCATCTTCTAAATCTTTTATCTTGTAAGGACTAGTTTCCATCATCTTACAATAACATTTCCTTCAGTTTTATTACCTAATCAGAATAGTAGATAAGTAAATTCAATATATCAATACTTGAAACTAGCAGATCAATAACCTGTTTGATAATTGTCAAAGCTGTAGTGCCACTTCGAAAGGAATCAAACCCAGTGTGCTGCTTCAGATCCTGATCAACGGCAGCACACGTGTTTAAGTAGGATTGCTTCCACATGTTAAATCCATGGATAGTTCTGTCTGCTCCCATCTTAAAATTAAGGTCAAGTGACGTTGCAGCCAGATTTCGTTGCCAATTGCAGAGTAAAAAAGCTGGTACTAGTTTCCTGACCCTCTTGGCTACAAAGTGCCCCCAAGGGCCATGCCCATCAAAAACTCCACAGAACATCATGTCTTCTTGGCAACCAAATTCCTAGCATCAGAAACAAATTATAACATTATGATAAATTCCTATGCTGTGCTAAGCTAACTTTTTAAGGCTTCTGTACCATCTATCTTGAATATAGGCTAGGCATACCTCCCAAACAAGAAGACAATCCTGATTGACTCCTTTCTGGCCCCTATTAGTGAACACAGAAACAAAACTGTTGCCCTTTGTGGACTTAACAACTCCAGATGATCTCAGTAACAGTTCATTCTTCCTTGCTCCCTTTGCCAATTCTTCCACGGCTCGTCTTCCTTCATCCTTCAGACAATTCTTCTCTTTCTTGATTGACACAGTTCTTGCCAATCCATTGACAAAAGATGGAAAAAGAACCATGACCACTGCAGTCCAATCACAGTTGCAGATTATACACTGCCAGAAAGTTGGAAACTAACAGCTTCTATTCTAGTACAAACGCAAATTTTTAAAACCAGATAGCCGAGGACCTTGAACCTCATTACTTTTCACGTACCTATTTCATAGGCAGAAAACTGACAGATTCAGGTTTTAACTTCTTTTTTATGAGTCAAACATGATATATATGTGAAATATCAGTCCCAGTTCTTAATGAGATATACCTCAAAACCCAGATACATCAAATGGACAATAAGAAAGTCCACCTTATGATATATATCTATATGCAAAGAACCAGCTTCAGAGTCATCTCAAGAAAGAGTTTTAAATGAAAGCATGATATACAAAGCAACTTGATTTGCAGGTGAGTTTGATGATAAAAAAGGGCCAGCTATATGTTTACCTGAGATTTGGAATCACCACCAGCAAACCCTGTTGCCTGCCGTGAACCGTGAGATGATGATTCCTCTGAAGCTATGAACTTAGTCACACTCCATTAATTAACCGTGTTAGCAAGCGTAGCTAGCGTACGGACGTGACTTACTTCTTGTGATTGTAATTTTGTACAGTATGGTAGTTGCTGCTGCATTGCTTTACCATTCCTACCCTTGATTTGTCAACCATATGATACGAAATACATGGGCTTTTTGGGCAATGAAAGTTATTAAACGTCATAATTACCACTTGAACCTCAAGGGCAAGGCTCTGGGGTTTTAGCTGATAAATTAGACAGCAAAATGAATTATGCGTTTCAGCAAATCATAATTCGCGGAGGTACAGAATGTAGATTATTTTATGACTTGGTACCAAATCAAAACTGACGAAATGAATTAAAAATGAACCAATAATTTATAAAAGGACCACCCACCATTGCAACACAAGGTCGGTCCTTAACAAATTGACAAGTACCTAACAAATAAATAACTCCTCTGTGGATGGCATTAGATTTGAGGCTAGTGGTCGGCTTTAAATTAAGTGATCTTCAATCTCTTACCTTTTTTCATTGGTTTCCTATCTTCAATCTTTGATTAAACACAAATTCAACGACACGTCAATAATCAGACAATCTGTTAAGATACTTTTTAATTTTTAATAACGCATCCCCCCCTCATTGACCAAACACAAGGCCATCACTTCGCCAGTTGTATTTAGGGGGCCCCAGGATGTCCAGGGTCAAAACAAGTGCATATTTGCGGCATTACTTTATCGCCCACATTTAGACAAGGTTAAAATCAATCGCACATTCATCAAAGTTTAGTACAATAATTATAACGTGCTTATAAGATCAAGGTGATATCTTCTGCATGTCCACTTCATCAAAATTGTTTATAAAGTCATTGTGTCATTTTTAACATATCAGACTGACTGACTACTTAAACTAAACCTTTATAAGCGATAATAATAACAACAATGATTTTGATAATGATATGCCGCCCACCATTACAAAAGAACTAGAATAACAAAAAAATATGATAATCTATGCATTTTGTTGAGAATAACGAAAAATAAAATAATCAAGAAGCAAGATCAGTATATAATTAAATTGCTGATTATTTTTTATCATAAAAAAATGATGAATTTAATGAAGAGTATGAGATACATCCTTTACATTGCAAGACACGATACTCAATGGAAAACTTGAGCAGCGTAGTACTCGCCTTCATTAAAAGCCGGTTTTAAATTTTCCAAGCTCATGAACTCCAGGGGAAAACGGACAAGATGGCCTCTCACTGACGTTAATCTATCCAAGGGATCAGTTTTCTCGGTAACTCCGTTATGATGAGATTCTACTTTTTTCGGGGCTATTCCTAAATCAATGGTGGTGTGACCGATTTTATCCTTCCAAAAAGCTACGCTTTGTCTGAAAGCATATCTGCAGAATTAAAAAAAGCATGTTGGAATAAGAGACAAGGACGAAACAAGAATCATTCATTCACTCAAAGATTGAATACGATCACTGCCATACCTGTTGTGTATCAAATCATTAGGCACACAAGAAAAGACTTCCTGGTATATTGTAGTATTTGTCTGTACAATGTATCCAGGAACCATAATCAGTAATAATTGTCAATTATTATAGTTTGTTTCTTGTATATATCACATGTTGTTTTCCTCTTTTGGTTGAAATAGAAAGAGAAGTAATGTGGCCCAAATATATTCAACATATTTGTAATTATGGATACACAAGTTTCTCATTACCTTTGCTGTTGCCATCCAAATACCCCTGTAAGTAGACTCAACAACTGGGTCCATTATTTGATTGACCTAAGGGAGAAAAGATACAAAATACTTGTCATAAATACGCCACATGAAGCTACTACTCTCCAGAGAATTGAAATTTACCAACCTCTCCGGCTCCGAGACCTAAATGCTCAGACCATAATGACAATCGGAGAGTCAGGGAGAATTTTCCTGCCTTCCAAGGCTTTCCATCCATATGAGAACCAACCAGTTCTCTGTCTTCTATAACTACACCAATCTGAAATCCATTTGTAAGAAATAACTCATCCCAAATAAAAAATTTTAAAATGAAGCAAAGGAAAATTAACAGGTCTATTCAAGACAGAAGGGTGAGAAAAAGGAAGTTGGAAATAAGGGTTCTCTAACTAAACCTAGAATTATACAGTGATTCATGAGTCAATTGGAAAATATTCTTTCATTAGTTTACTTATATTTTGGACTAAATGTGTTGCCTTACAATTCGTGAATATGCCTCCAATTGAAAACTTGGAGAAGGAAATTCAGTTTTTTTGAACTCAAATTGTTAAATGTGCTGCCTTTCCTCCCAAAATTTTCAATAAAATATATAGAAAAGAGGAAAAGCAAAATAAAAAAGGTCACAAGATGTTGACTGCATCATTTCTAAAATATAATAATTTGCATCGACGAAAAACTCACTTGATGAAAACTTTTACAGATAGGTATCATGAAATAAGAAACAGAGAGTGAAAGTGAAGCAGTAGATAAGAAGTTTGAAACAACCAAACAAACTTGAAATGCATATGCATGGGAGAAAGGCTTGGAATGTACCTCAGAATCTCTAGAGCCAAGCAAACTCCTGTCATTTATATTAGCAGATCCAATCAAACAAGTACAATCATCAACAATCATGATTTTACTGTGAACATAGACCTGAAATATGCATATATGATTAAGTTGACTGGAACCACTCAAGTATAAAACCATAAAACCAAAGAGAGTACCTGGCTGGTTGCCACAGGACCATTATCAAAGAGTCTACCAAATGCCTTGAGGCCGAAGAACGAGATATAATCATGCATCCTTGAACCAAGAAGTTCATACAGATTATGTAGTATAGAATTCGGTCCACGGCAGATAGTTCTATACTGCCAATGCATTATGGCTCTCACAGATGCTGCACCACTGTCATCCAGGCCCCCCTACATAACATATAAGTAAGCAATCCATTCACACACAACAGACACACATGTATATAGTCTCTTAGTGTTGAGGGAAAAAAAGAAGAACCTGGAAGCCAGGAAGGAGGGGTATGACAACTATAACCCTAAAAGTTTTTCCATCATTGTAAGCTCGCCTAATCCGTCGATGTAAAGCTTCTAACACACGATTTTTTATTATCTCATCCCGTGAAAGGCCTGAGATAAAAAATTGATTCTGGACATGTTGCCAAGGACAAATCAGAACAAGGTCTTTGAACAGACTTGGGAAGAGAAACAAGAATAAACGGAAATCAAACTTAAAAGGCGAAAAAGTGATTTTCCTTTTCAACAGAAGTTGTAAAATTGTAGTTAAGGGGTCAAGGGAAAAGAATTATCTCGGAAAAAAAAAATGTTACCAGAGAAAAGCATTTGGAAACTCATGAAATACGGTCATAGCCTCAGACATTAAATGAAGAAAAGTTCAGTTATCTCAAGCCCTTTCTACACTTAGCTTCACATTAAAGCAGATATATGCAGAATATATCAATCAAACAACAGAAACTTGTTACTGCTGCTAAATAGATATTATGTTCATAGCCAAAAAAGATGTCCAAATCCGGACACAAGCATGAAACAGAACAAAAAAATGAACCACATGTAGGTAAGCATAAAATGTAATCATCCTCGTAAAAAGACCGTCCAAAGATATTGGACCAAAGAGCCTGAGAGGTGAGATAATCTGTAGGAACTGCCAACACATCCAAATTGTCAGCAATAATGGCACTATAATTACTAAAGTAAATACCAATATGGTAATTCAAGTAATTGTTACGCATGTTCCCTAGATGCTATTTTCAATATAACCGCAAGCCGTTAGATAGATTTTATAATTAATAATGGAGCAAAACTAGTTTTGGTATGATTATCTGCAAAGCCATCATTCTTCAAACTGTATCCCGTATTCCCATGCAGAGGAGATAGGATAAAGAAAAGGAAAAGTTTAATACCTCAATGTAGATGAAGTACTCTGCCTTCTCAATTAGAGAGCAATAGGCATTGTGGATGCTCTCTTCGGTTTGGCTTGTTCCAGCAGACCATTGACTGACACTCCTAATAACCTATCAATTACACGTGGTTTTAATGGTAGAAAATACATTAACCACCAGGAAAATTAACAGTATAGAGTAACATGAAAGACATAAGATCATTTGATGCACCCTCAAGAAAATAAATTTGCCGGAGATATCTGAAATATTAAGAGGGAAATTTTATGTTGGACAAAAAAGAGGAAATTTTAAGAGCTGCTAGAAAATATCTGGCTTCTCTCAATGAATCAATCTTTAATGATGAAATAGAATTATTAAATTTCAATGAAACTCTTAATGAGGTGATGTCACAATCTCAAAAAAGAAAAAAAATTAAAAAAGAACAGCATTGCAAAATCCATTGACACAGCAGTTTCAGTAGGTCTTGGTCACTCAATCTCTAGCACTATGAGAAAACCACACCTGACAACGGCAGGAAACATGAGGACCAACTTGTCCTGATTTGCCTGCAAAACCTCCGTGATCCCCATGTTCTGGTGTCATCCACCATTCTGGATCTGTACTTTGCACTTCAACATGAGACATTCTATCCAGAGACATTTTCCTATGATAACCCACGCCGTCAAGATTGTCTACAAAACCCTTCATTGGTGTATCAGGGCCAATTGGTTCAATTTTGGGCTTCCATAAGGAGAAAGCAAGACTACTGCTGACCCGACTAGTAGGCTGGTCACGGTGATATGAAAATAAACTTAACCCATATTTTGGGTCCCCTTCAGAAGTATTTAGACCACCAGACTCCTGAGGCAAAAGCAAAGGAATATCTTCTGCTGATGAGGAAAATGAATCTACCCTCTTGATGACTCTATAATTATCAGTGTTCTTGATTTCAGTTTGCGCCTCTCCGCTTCTTCCCAAGTAATGTGGAATAACCATATGATGCCGGGGCATAAGCAATGGTATTGCTTGCTCATTTGGAGCTTTGTTCCTCTGATGTGAAAAAAGGGATATTATTTCCTATTGAGAATTTAGCACTAAAATGCATTGATACTTCAACGCAATTGCAGACAAAGTGTACCTTTGCATAGTTCCATCTTTGAACAAAGTGCCTAGCTATGTCTCGACAAGGTGGCCCCCAAAGTGCACAATGAACATCATGCCAAGGCATACGAGGGTATTTTCCACGTTCCAATTCATCTTTCATCATATCTTCCCATGAATTTGGTTCAGATTCCCTGCCAAAATTGAACATGAATCCGTGCATTATATCATCAACACAAAGTTAATCTTTGACCAAGTAATCATGAATTAATATATCTTAATACACACCCAGTACAGAGGCAAGCATCCCATATAGTTTTCTTGGTCACAGCATGCCTCTGCTAGTACAAAAGGCAGAAGTTTTATATAAAGCGCCCAAGGGAATTTGAATAGGCAACTACTCTGTTAACTCCTTAAACAAGGTGACTAGCTGGCATAGAACCCATGGGAAATATTGAACATACATGTTCAATATTAAGAAGCAAGAACTGCGATCGGATGAATCAGTTGAACTCTTATTCACTTAATTCTCCGATTATGATTCCAGTTTATAAATTAAAAAAAAAAAAGCTTACAAAGAGCTTATTGTGATCTTATTTTGTATCTATGCACAAAAGTTACCTTGGATTATAATAGTCCTTTCCAGGCCAGATCATAGGTGGGAAATCCCCAACTTTATGTTCAGGTGTATCATAACGACCAAAGCACAAATCCAGTCCTCCAATAAAGCAAATATGGTGGTCAATAATGACAAGTTTTTCATGGTGTGACCTGTATAGCCCATATAAGAAACCATAAATGTAATCTATTCATGCCTGCTAATAAATACTTGGAAGATATGATTTCTCAGTAAACAAAGATATAAAACTAGGTTTTTGGAAAGCTGCATACCACAGGTAAACACCAGTAGAAAAGTGGTCAGGATAGCGTAACACTCTCACGTTCTCATGAATGCTAAGAAGCTTTCTCTTGCTATAAAAACTGTTGATTTTCAAAGCAATTGCTACCTCTTTGTAGAGAAGAATGTAAATCTGCATTATTTTGGAAGAACAAAAAAATCATGCAAATCCTGACACCTCTCTGTAAATAAAGTAATTGAAATATGCATCATCCTCGTGGCATGTAAAACACTAGAGAACCTTTATACAACTTGGTAATCTCACATAATGGTAAACTATTAACAAAATCAATAACATCCATCTTGTGGCTTCTCTTCATTTCTGATAAGGAAACTATTAAAAGTATTATATTAGCATTTATGCTACAATAATAGCATCTATCATAGTATTAGGCGGAGAGAGTTTTTGAACACCAATTAGTTCCACTCCATCATTGAATGTATTAAATCTATAAATAAGATGTCAGTTCTGAGCCTAGATATCTGAATTCTCTCAAACATTCTTTTACTCTTTTCAGCAAGAGCAATTATAGAAAACTAACTTCTGCCATTAACAACTGTTACTCTTGAGTCATGACGCATCAGAGACTAAAACACGTTTTGTAGCCACTGATTCAACCATTTTGGGTATCCATGCTTCATAACCATAACAATGGCTTTGGAAAGAAAAATAATGAATAACTATAGCAGATGAGTATTGATTCCCATGAAAGCAAACATACCTATCACAAATCAAAACCAATGCAGATGAAATAAATGAAAGTCAACATCTAACTGAAAACTTTTGAATGGCTGTACATCCTTTAGAATGTAAACTCAACAACATTCAAAACAACTGTCTCTTCAGTAAAGGCATTGTAAAAGAGATGGCTGACAGATTTCACATTGAAAGTTACCTGGACCCCTTGCTTAGCTTTTGCTTCCAGCAAATTATCAAGCCTTGATGAAGCGTGAGTGTGAAAAGGACGTTGTAGATACAGTTCTGGGCACAACCACCACCCACAAATAAATATCTGCATGAATCTCTCAATCATTGAACAGAAACTTAAAAATGGTCAGTATTTACCATTTTGATGAATAAATTATTATGTATGAAGTGGCCTTGAATGTTCTAGCACTGACTAAACAAACCTCTGATTTTGCATCCTTAATTGAAGAAGCGATTGCTTCAAATGCAGCACATCCATCTACAAACCACTGGGCCTGACTTCCATCTTCAATTAAGCCTCTTGGAGGAGCAAAAGAACCATGACGGTGGGGATTGCACCATCCTTCAGGAGCCTTGAGTCCAGCATCATTAATAGCAGCAACCCAGTCTTTAACTTTAGCACTACTTTTCACTCTAATTCTGACACTCCGGTTTCCACAAGTTACCTACAGTGTTCAGTTAAGCATTAATAAACCATCTTCCTCCATGGAGGTTTATTAGTGATATGAGTTAGCAATTCAGCATTTTATCCTTTGAAGTCACAAGTGCAAGGCAATGAAGCAACAACCAATATAAAAGAGCACCCTTCTGACCTTAAATGAATGGCGTAAAGGATTTCTTTCCTTCATTTCTTGTGCCAGTGATAGATGACCAACACCACTCCCATTTGAGCCAGGTAGTACATCAAAACAAATAATGTCCAAGGGTTGCATGTCAAAAGGATCCACCAGCAATGCCAAGAATCCAGGTTTCAGTACTGCCCAAACCTGCACATAACAAGATAGGAACTTAGGAAGCTGATATATGGTAAAGTTAAACAAAATCTGATAAAGTTGCTCAAAAAGTTTCATAAAAAAAAGAATGAAAATAATATTGGTAATGCTTCACGTCATAAAACACCAAAAGATATATATTGTGAACCATCTCTCCAAAGAGCTTAAATTATTGGATAGAGGTAGATGAATGATATATATCTTAACATGACCCCTCACACAAAAGCCTCTTTGGGCTTGAAGCATAAACAATGCACAGATCAACCACAGCTTGTGCTGAAATTTAACATTTATAGAAGAATGATAGCAAACAAGAAGCAAGCTCTAGACCACTTGCTCATAGTTTGATATTATGTCATGGACTATCTTTTCCAAAAGCTTAAATTGTCAAGGAGAGTCTTGTGAATGGTATATATCTTCTTAACAATTTAAAAGTTGGTTGACATGACACAAAAATGTAATGCTCTCAAATTATTTGAATTGATCTCAACATTTGATATCTGAAGTACTATACTATTACATAGAGTAGATTTTCCCTTATCTGCCTCAATTTTTTGCTTTCCCTAAATCCCCTTGTTTCATTTCAAAGCATAAGTTTTTGGGAAATATAATTCGTGATAGATGTTGTATCTTTTAATATAGAAATGAAAAGTGAGTAGAGAACTGTCAGTATAACTTAATGACCATACTTAAGAAACTTCAACCAAAATATTGCTGGGGTTTGAGAGTGATGTCTTATGTTATCTAGATGTCAAGTAACTATATCTGACTTCTTCAGTAGTGCATAAATGTTACATGCAAATACTTTACTGAACGTACATCAAAAGAAACCGAGACAAGTTAAGCATATTGTCCAGCTTCAAAAGCAGGACTTTTTTACCTTTTGCCAGTTATCATTACAACAACTAAAACAGTCAGACATACAACACTTTCTGGAGTCATCATTCTTTGGAATTTGGGGCAGATGCATGACCCTCACATATTCTTCCTTCAGCTTAGAGCCATATTCAGGAAGAAAGGATAACATTGATACCTCCAAAAACTTGCAAACCTATAACATAAATGCAAGAAATCACACAGACCCTAGTCAAACAATGGACAAAAAGCTAATAACAAGACATAAATAAGCTTGAACTTTGAGTAACAGAGGCAACGGCCACAATAAGCAGGTTTGAAGAAAGTCTCCAAGAACTTGAATGGGACACTTGTGAGGTTCAAATATTGTTTAGGAATCCACATGCCTCTGTCTTTTCATCACTGCATCTGTTTCTTTCCTAAGGCAGTGAGACTGGTTTTACTTGACCTTCAAATGCAAGGATGCAGTACCTTGGAAAATTTATGACTTTTTATTTATCAATACTTCAATCAATAAAAGTAATATCCAAATTCCAGTTTACTTCCAAAAGGAATACATCCAAATTGAACTCAAGATATAGTTACGTGAATTGAACGCTACGATAAAGAGAAATGCAAAAGAATAACTTCCACAAAAACAATAAACATATATATTTCCCAAAGTGCATGCACAGCATACCTCCCGAGAGTTAACAATACTGATATTTCCCAAAAAGTGATTCAGATACCCTTGCATCGCAGTCTTTGCCCTGCCTGCTACCATGTGTTGTCTTCCTAATGCTGGCCGTAGAATTGGAAGAGCAGCACTAGATGGAACATCTCTGGACCGAAAAAACCAACTTGTAAGCCATGATGGCCACAGAATAACATAAGTTTCAGTTCTATGAGTGCTCCAACGTTAGTTGCTTGACATTGGGTTTTTTTTTTTTTTGTTTGGGGGTTTGTCACCTGTCTTTAGCACTTTCATCATGATGATGATGGCGATGATGCAAGGGAATGCCTTCATCGTCAGCTTCATCATCATCATCATCTTGCACCACCGGTGAGAGGTCTCCCATTCCTAGATTTTGAAGCCACTCTTTAACCTTTAATATAATATTTCAGCAAACATTACATCAAAATTCAAATTTTGAAAAATATAGTCAATCAAGTCCCATTATAAGTCCACTAAAGCAGCCAACCAACCGAAGGGAGAAAAAAAAAAATGGGTACAAATAGCATTGCGTAAGACATACCTGTTCTTGCTTCTCATGAATTTCCTCAAAAAAGGCGCGCTTCTTTAACATAAAATGCAAATAAACCACTTGAGAAGCTTTCTTCACCAGCTGCCACTTGAACTGCAAGGAAAATTAATAGTTAAATAAACGACAAAATAAGTTAAAAAAAAAATAGTGTTCACTCTTCTTCTATGCATAGATACTTCAAAATAGCCAACCGGATACATATCGTGTCGGCTACTTTACCCATACTTTTAAATACTCCTACTTATAGTTTACATATTTTTTAACTTAATTTATATTGTATCTCCCTCCCATACTCATGTCATATTTGATAGTATCCGTGTAAGGTAGCTGTCAACACTTTGCTGGTGCCATTTCTTATACTTTACGAAGCCTTTTTTGCACAAAAACCCAAAAAGGAAAGTGATGGAAATGAATACTAATTTGGAATATTGGATTGAGTTGGCACGTGGAGCACGGAAATGAATAGAACAATGTCAAGTGAGCATGGGGATGGAGAAGGAAGGAACAGGGAAAAAGGCAGCAAAAGCATGCAGGAGGGGGTGAATATAATGGGAATAATGTGACGGACCTGTTTGTAATGAATAAGAATGGTGTAAGTGAGGAGCATCGGGCTGATGTCAGCGGCGTCGGGGCGAGACACCGACACAATGGTGGCTTCCGGCAGCTCATCGAAGATCAGGCCTGGCTCCGCCGCTTGCCGGAACGTCGACGTGGACGCCTCCGATTGCATTCCGCCACCTCTACCCAGCATCAACTGCTCCGTCGCCATTCACCAATTTGTGACTCGATCCGATTTATTCCGCCTCAAATCAAATTCAATTCACAGATTTAATATATTAAATTAAACTAATGAAGGGATTCCCTTGCGCACTTAAGCTTCAACGTCGAATTCCCACATCCACATCCACATGCATTCTTTTCCAGTGAAATAGGAAAAGATTTTACACAGAAAAAGTCAATTGCATTTTCCTTTTACGAGGCAACTGAAATGGATTAATTTTTTAAGCAGGAAATGAATTCACGTGGAAATGACGACACGTGCAGTTTTTCTTATCTGAAAAATCCTCTTTTATAAAATATCAAATATTCATTATAATTAATACTCTGAATTTTTTTTTCAATCCTATATCTAATATTATTATTGTGTGAAAAACATTTTCATTTCATGTGTGTAATTAATCCCATAAAATAAGAGCAGCAAAAAAACCCCATAAAATAGAAGTTTTGGATATAGATATCAATAATGAATCACATGAAATAAAAATTACCAATCTATAACATTAGGAGAAAAAGCACTTCTCCATCAAAATATTGCATCAAAATTAGATCTTGTCCATTAAACTCCAACAATAAGCTAAACTCATTAATTTAAAAAGTTTCCTAAGCAACAAAATAAACTTTAAAAGAATTCCTTTCTACTACACTAAAAAAAATTAAAAGAAAAAATAATGTTCAAAATCAAAGTAGCAACAATAAATGTTTATTGTAACTTGAAAAGTTCTTCATGTTATCAGCAATCACAATAGACGTGCAAATATCTTATTTCTTCAATGAGCTCAGTTTGCATAATATCATCTATTTTAAGTCATGGTTGACTAAAATGAGAATGAAGATAATAAAAGAAAAGATATAGACAAATCAAAAGTAAGAAACTTTCATATATTAACAGAGTCACTAAGATAAACAAAACAAGATAACTGATATGGAGTGCATGGAATGAAGAAAAGAAAATGAATGACATTAAATGATTGAAAGAAAAAATACAAATATATATTTCAAATTATCTATATGATATATGATATAATTTCTCTTAAAAGATAATTTGAAGGAAAAAAAAATATATACCTTCAAATCTTTATATATATATATATATATATATATATATATGACATATCATATGAGAAATGTGACTTATTATGAGAAATCATTTCATATATTATATAAGTGGGTGAGATAAAATATTTTCAAATAGTTTATGATACTAATCAAACCCCTAATCTTTCATGATATTAATCAACCCCTAATTAAAAAGTAAATCTTAATAAAATATTCTTGAAGCGATCGCTTCATCTATATATTCCAAACAATTATGTATAGGATGACTAATCTCAGTTTTAACACAGCGAAAACTCTAATTTAAGCATCGAAATATTTTTATAAGCATAATATTCCACGGAGAGAGGTTGAAATTTATCACTTCTACTCATATTCATGTACATCTTATTCTCAAATTCGTTGACAACGCGTATTTAATATTGTGATTGGATTTGTAGATATTGATAATATCCATAAAAAAATAATTTGTCGCCTTGCACATATCTTGATTCGGTATGTATTCTTGGACATAGCAAGTATCCAAATTTATATCAATCGTTCCAAGGAACAAATTTCCTTCTCCTTGCTATTGGTGATTAACAGTTTTATTTGGTAACTTGAAAAAATAAATACCTTTCTTTGGTAAAAAAAAAAAAAAAATCAAATGTCGACTCCATAACACATGAAAATAGTGCAATTGGCTCAGAACACACTTTCACATTTTTATAGTATTCAGAGTTCTATATTGCCATTTTCACATCACCATGTGCAGCTAGATGAGCACCCAAAAGATTGAACTCTTATGCCCGAATCACAGGTTTTGTCGTAAACAAGGGGCAAATCGTTAATATACTACATAGTTTTCCTTTTTAAAATATTTAATCATAGTCCAATTGAAAACTTATCTCATATAATTTTTATTAGGGTTTTTGCTGGCCAGCACCTAAAAAAATAAGTTTATTATTGAAAAGTGTACATATATATTTTCAAGTTGTGGAATAAAATCTTAACTACTATCCTCAAGATACTGATTAGTCAAATCCTTTTTATTATTATGCGTGTATTTTTATTTTTATTTTATTTTATTTTATTGAGAGAATTTCAAGTAATGTAAACAAGATTGAGAGTTATTTTTGCCAGCTGACCCTTTTTTCAATTTGGGCAGATGACTAACAACACCAAAACCACAGTAACACTATTATTGGGCTGACACAGAGGCCCAACCCACATTGAAAATTCAATCTTAACAACACCATTGGAACTTTGTTGACCTGTGACCACATACTATAGTGCAAATACGACAACACGTTTTCGTTCCTAAAAAACGACACATGAAGCTGTCAAAGTCAAAGTGACACGTTAGCGTTTTGGTGAAACTGTCTTCACATTCCATAAGGAAAGGAAATCCCATTCCTATTTGCATTTTGCTTCCCCTTTCTGTTTCATTCTCTCATCCAAATTGAAACCTAAAATCGATTCGATTTGCAGATACATAATCCCTCGAACGACGACGACGACGATGGCGATGATGGTGGAAATTCTGGTCGCTGACACCGTCGGTGTGGCCGCAGCGAAAGGTATCTGCGTCCTTCGAAGCTGCAATTCCAGCTGCACCCTTTCCGTCACCGATTCCTCTGGCGCCGACATGATCTCGGCGATGATTCAGCCTTACGACGCGGTGGCGCCGCCGCCGGTGAAGCCCAGCACCTACAGGATGCCACGTCGGAAGCTTCTTCGGAGAAAACGACGAACCAAGCGCAGGTTGTCGGGCGATAACGGCGGGGACGCCGGAGATGAGGGTTTATTCTTCGGCGACGGCGGCGATGGTCCTTTCGGGGGCGGAGGGTTCGGCGGCAGTGGCGGCGGAGGTTGGAATTTCAATAGGTTTGGGGATGAGAGCAATTGGGATGAACCTTCGTCTTCGATTCCGGATCCTGCATTCGATTTCGTCTATCAGGTGCTTTCGTGGATCATGCTTTCCAATTGCCTCCATTTCGCGTTCAAGAGGATTGTTCGAATCGTTGCGGACGGAACTATTGTGGATTCTGATAGGGAAAAGGTTCCCGCTAGATTGGCCCCAATTTGCTGATTTGGTAGTTCTTAGCTCCTAAAATCTTCGAATCAATGCTTGCTTCTTGGCTGATAATTGGGATTCGCTTGTCTATTTAATTGGGCATTTACTGTAAATAATTGTATATAAAATCTCATTAATCATATAAATTCACTGTAATTTCTTTGTTTACATGTGCTGTCCTGGTTCATAGATAGTTTGGAATTAGAATAGTTTAGAGGAAGAAAAATGATTCTGGTGAGTCACAGCTGCTTATTGATCAATAGTACATGGTTTGGGGTAGTCAATATAAGTAATGTGTGCAATGCATCCCCTTTTGAAAGGTATATCCTTGTTTTAATTGGAGGTAATGATGCCATGGAGAGACAAGAGATTGCTGGATGTTCCTTGTTAATAGACTCTCAATCATCCAAAGTCATGGTCACATTACTCTTGAACGTATAACCTAGTACCTACCCGAGTTATGGTGTTTAATCTTTTCTGCTTTGTTGGTTTCAGTAGTTTGCTTTATTGAGAATATTCCTTGTCATCCTTTTGTATCGTTTATATCTGATAGAATACGAGATTTGTATGTGATAAAAAACACAATAGCTCATTGCACTTCTGTTCTACTTTGGGTGACTTATTTGTATACTCGTAGAACTTGGGTTGGGGGTGTTTAGGATGTGATTTTTATGTTGACTATTTGTCTATTTAGATGGAACCACAGATATCTTTGTGTGTTTCTATGGTTGCCCGCATGTTCCTTCCACAATTGTCAAAAAGAGGCAATTAGATTATTCCTTTTTTCGGGTATAGAAGCAAGTAGATTTTATGTTGTATGTGGCCTCTTTGCTTTGTTCTCTATGTTGGTTGTTTTATAAGGTTGATTGTTCCTGGTTGGTTGAGGAACATTCCACTCCCTTACAAACAATGAAGAGCTTCACCCTGGTAATAGATGCAAAGATTTTAGTCATGGCTAATGGTTTTGAAGAAAAATTAAGGGGATGTTTGCTTTCAATATTCAGTTTTCCAGTTTTTCAAATTTTGTGAAGAAAAACTGAAAATTCTAAAAACTAAAAGCAAACAGTCTCTAAATAGTCAAAATGATGGTATTGGTTTGCAAGAGTTAGAAGTTATTAATTGTGTTTTATTTGGCAAAAAAATGGAAGTTACTATGTACTTTGCAAACTGCGACATGTATTACGGTTAGCATATTAGTGAGTGTTACATAGTGGGACAGTTGTTTAGAAGACCATTTTGTTTATAATGACTTATTTAGTGGAAACAGTTGACTTTAACTTGATTTTGATGTTTATTTTGGTCATATTTGCTTGACTTTGAATCATCCAGGGAGTAATGGGTAGTAATTGGCTATAATTGTCCATAGTTCGGTTAGGACTGCAAGTGGAATGCATCACACGGGATTAGGATCGGGTTTTGGATTGGAATAATGATAGAAAACTAGTTGGATACTTGGATTGAAGTTTTCTTGAGCGAATGAGCAAGTCTGGCTTATATAAGCGTTATAGATCGTAGTGTTGTTGGATTATCATTGTTTTGTCGTGTGATTAAATTTGGTTGATTGATTATTTCTAGGTCAAAATCAACAAATAAGGAATAGTTCCTTCGAAAGTAAGCTGTTCTAATGAATTAATGGAGTCTTGCCTATGCTGAGCTGAGTTTCAAATTGGATTGGAAACAGATTACAAACTGGACTAAGCAAGAAGAAATAAACTGAGCTTCCCACCAAAGTGTGGGAATGGTATGTGTAGGGCGTGGGAGTTTATACACAAGCGTGTCTTCTTTTGAAACTTGCTTTTTTAAAAAAAAAGAAAAAAAATCCTGAACCATTATCCTTAATGTACTGATTCCTAAACAATATTTTGGGAGACAACTTGGTCGTTCAAAATTTAAAAATTTCTTGTGATCTCTCACTTTTTACAAAAGAAGGCACTTAATTCTTTTGTTAACTTATTATTGCAATATTTGATGAAAAAGTATGTCGCAAGTTAAACTATTTGTGCCTCCATCAAAGTCAATGATAGTATTGAAGGAGGTCGTTTTGCTTTGAGATATGTGGAAATGAAGCAATTAGTGACATTAGATTTTGAGGATACATAAGCATAGCTAGTGAAAAATAAGATCAAAATGTTGATGTTTTGATGAAAAATATTAGTGATATGTCGTTTTAAACCTTAATAGATAATCAAATCAACTATTTAATGAAGTATGTGTGCGTTTTCGTGAAGTATTGAAATAATAAGTTAATAGAGACTACCATATCTTATTTTGTGAAAAGTAAGTGACTATGAGGATGCTTTTAAATTTTGAGGAATTAATTTGTCTCTCAAAATATTAGTTAGAGATCAACTTGAGGATTTAATTGCAAGACTACTGCAATATGATTGGGTTTATGGGTTTAATCCATTAATTTGTATGTGATTTGTTTTATTCAACCTAATTACTGACTTACTATTCAATTTTGCATGAATTAGGCAGACTCTTTGTAATGTTTGGAATAGGAGAAAAGAAGGGAAAAAAAAGAAAAAAAAATAGTTGAACTGATTTGATTTATAAAATAACTAATCTTTTCCTCTCTGGTTGCGTTCAAGTTATCATTACTAGCTAATAGGGGTGATAAAAAGGGTTGGATCACTGGGTTGGTTAGCCCACCTGTCATTTTTGAATGGAATGGATTGATATTTTCAATCTAAATAATAATGACAGGTCAATCCGTTTAATCCAATTTTGTGGCCAACCCGTAGTGGGACATGATAGGTTTGTAAAATAGTTAAAAATATAACAAAAAAAAATGAGTGGTATGTTGGACTGGTCCGTCAACCCGCCATTTTTTAACCCAGCAATTTGAAGCCCAAATAACCAAAAGTGTAACCCTTCTCGCCCCGTTATATGGCCTAAGCCAACCCGCCTTGTCCCATTAGCTAATAGAATAATTCCA
>JAVHNL010000294.1:0-40770 GCA_031216105.1 Dalbergia cultrata | reverse complement strand
TAATTATATATAATTTGTTGTGGATCGCGACAACTCGCATCAATTAACTACGTACAAGAAAATAATTCTTGATAAAGTGAAAAGTTTTGGGGGAAAAAATGCTAGTTCCCCCCCTTGAGAACAATCCTTAACTCCATCAAAAAGAGAAGATATGAACAAGAGTTGGTTTCATTTTAATTGACAAGGTAAGCCGTTTGTGTTCAGCACCTTGCAGACAACATTATAAAATGCAATTCCTCTACGCAGTAAATTCAGGTGTCCACCTTTGGTACAAGCAAATAGGAAGTGCGCAGTTTGTATTTTGTACAATATTATTATTGTGACTTATGAGACTCCTGAGTATTCTTGGTAAAATTGCAGATTTATTCTATTAAACTTTCCATTCAGACGAGTAATTAAAGAATGCTAGAAAACATCTCCCACTCAAACCTGAGGAGGTCAAATACATCTATCGATTTGGTGGGAAAGGGATCTATCCTTGCTTATTACTTACATGATGACATCGTGGTGCTATTATTCGTTTATTGGTTACAACTTGATCTTAAACTGCCAATTAACTCTAGTAATCATCCTCGAGGCTTATTGATTTATATATCAATTGAATAAAGAACAATGGGAGTGTGGCCAAGTTGGCTTTTAAAATACTTCCTTCTGCTTCTTCTCCCATAAACAATATTCTCAGATTCATTCCCTCAACTTCAATTCCTGTATTGCTCCTCTGTGGCTCTGTCACTCTTTCACAAAAACGTAAGCAGTTGGGAACAAGAGAAACCAATTAAAGCAGATTGCAGACCTTCCACCTCGATCGATCAGTTCATCATTTCAGATCATCTAATTGTACATGTTGGTATGTACTACAGCGTGATTACATCGGCCTGGCGAGCTTGCCAATTTGAAGCAATATATAGTATCAATTTCACTGCCACGTACAACGTAACCCAAAATTTAATATTAGTATCAATTTCATTAACTATGTTATTTATGATCTACTCAACTAGAGTGATATATCATATATATGTTGGCTCGCCTTAATAGCCTTCTCAGCCACCAAATAAATACTTCCGCTTTGATTTACTTGGGTATGCTTATTTTTTCCATCTAAAATTCAATTACAGCCAGCCAGCTCTTCTTAATTTGAATGAAGTGTCTTTGTAGGAAATACTCTTAACCGATTAGAGAAAATCATTATACCCTAACACTTAAACATATTGAAATTTAATAACCGATTAGAGAAAATCATTATACCCTAACACTTAAAATCATTATAGAATGAAATGACTAGTCCAAAATGTAGGCGAGATCAATATTCAATCTCTATAGAATAGTGCTATATGTAATTTAAAGGCAAACTTGGTATTAAAAATTACTTATTTATCTGTGATAATTGTAAAAGAAAAAAAAATGAAATAACGACCACTGTGCATCTTAAGTATTATTGACCACTTTAGTATCCTCTCTCTCTTTTTATTCACACTTCCTTCCCCTTCCTCTGATTCAATTCCCGTAGCTCTACTCCCTCACTTTTCTTCTTCTTCTCATTTTCTCTCTCCTTCTCACTTCCTCCCACTCTTCTTCATTTTTTGTTACTTTCTTCTTCAAGAAACATTTCCACTCTTCCTCCCCATCCCCATAACGCCCATTTCTCTCTATCTCCTCTACCTCCACTTTCTCTCTCTAACCTCAATTAGAGAGTTGAAGATTTTAAAAGTTTTGGGAGTGATTTTCTTTACCAATTTTACTCTCTAATTGATAAATAAGCTTATAAATTGCTCTATTTAAATTATTAAAATTTCTAATTATTTTAGAGATATTGTTAGGGTTCTTGAACCCTTGAATTGGGGGTTTTTAGTGATTTGGGGCTAATTAATGTTAATTGATGGTGTAGTTAGCTCACAAATATTAATGTTATCTTATTCCTAGAGCGGTCGAGAACTCGGTCGGGCATCAATATTTGAATTGGTGGCATCAGTGGAGTTATTCTTCGATTCTTTGAACTACTAGTTGTGAGTAAATAGTGTATCTATAGCTTACTTTATGCATAACAAATTTTGATTATAAATATAAAATTATATAAAGAGCTGAAAGTATGTTGATATATGAGAAAATAATTTATTTATCGAAAAGGAGGCTTTATGTTTGAAATGAAAAATTAATATTTAGAGACCAGAATGTGATTATTATGCTTATTTAAATATTTTTAGTTGAACTATAAAGAATATTGAATTTTAGAACATATTATGTTAATTATTAAATTTGAGTTAATTTGGGGAAATTCCTAAGTTAGAACCTATAGTTAACGGCAGTAATGTTAATCTCAGTGTACAGTGAGAAACTCTAGTTAGTAGGTGTGGTGCTAACCTGCACATGGCTACAACGCTATGTCTGGACTTGTATTTGGCTATGAGCCAACTCCAGTTATCAGGTGTAGTGCTAACCCACACATGACCTTGGGTCATATCTGGACTTGTTATTGTTCTGTTTCGAATAACTCTCCATGATATTTGGATTTATGTGATCATGTAAAGCTATGTTATCAAGAAATTTCATGTTATAGCTAGATCCATATTTTTATGAGTACTTATGCATTATTATATTTATCTTGTTTTGTGATTGCATTTAGTAAATTACGGATATCCTATCTCTTACTAACTTGCAAAACTCACCCTATTGTCTTCCCACCTTTTTCAGATACAGGTGCTGGTTTTGGTGTTCCTCTGGCACAACTTTAGTGAATTCTAAGTTGATGAGCCTTTTTGTAAAGGCTATTTTTATTGTTTCCCATATTTTGTTTAGCCTGTATTTATAAATTGCTCCATATGTCACAGACAAGGTCATTAGATCTATTTTATGCTTATGTTTAAGAAATTATGACTTAGATATTTAGGTTATGTTATAAAAAGGATTTGTAAACTTAGTTTAGTTTTATGCTTGAACTATATGATGTATTATGTTTAATAGAATTTGAAAACTAATTTGGTATCTAGAATGTGTTGAGATATTGTTATATGCTAAAAAGACATATTATGATAATGCTTGATACTCATTTGCTGGGAATTTAAATTGAAAATATTGCATATTGTGTTTTATTTTGGGGAATATTTGAAAAACAGAGGAAATTTTGTCCATTAATTTTCCTAAAAAATTTTAAGTGTTAAGACTTACTAAGAAAGGTTATCTACATGCGTTAGTCATGACCTAAATTAGATCATGACATTATTAGAGTGCTAGCAGTCTCCTATAAATGAACTTTGAAAGTAAGATACTCACCAAATACTAAGAAATGTCGCAGATGATAGTACTATAAGATAGATTTTTCTATTGAGTGCCCAAAAAGCATCTATTAAGGAACTGAAAGCAGCAATTTTTTAAAATTTTTAATGCAACTACGACAATATAAAAAACTTTTAAAAAAATCTTTCTTCAAGGTAAAATTTACTAGTTTCGATTTTCTAAAAGCATTCAACCGAAAAACCCATATAATATGTAAGTATACGTGCTTAACAAGAAAGTTGGATTAATTAGTAAATTAAAGAGTCCTGTAATGCAACAATATTCCATGGTGAAGAGAATAGAGGCGTAATTAGTGCACCGAGATCACATCTTCTGAAGAACAATTCCACAACACATACAGCATCCACGAAAAATACTTGCATCCACCACCTTTCGCCACCAATACATACATATAATAATAACAAATGCCAACATGCACAAGCACGACACGCCTATGCCACACGCCAATAATATAATAATCATTAATCATAGCATGTTGCACTCAGTCGGAGACCCGATACAAACACGCCGTCCAAAACAGTACCCTAACGATACAATAATAGACAACAAACATAGAAGAAGCAGTAGCATACATCTATCACATAGTTTGATTTTATAGAGTGATCAGTACTGCAAACTTGAAAACTTTGAACAAACTGCAGCTGGTTGGGTCTCATCTCATCTCAGATCAGCAAGTGGCGATTTGGCATGACGACGTCGTCCAGCATCCACAGGTCCTTGGAGGTGGTGGTTGAAACCGAGTCCCACTCGCCAACCCCGTGATCGTGATAATGATCATCATCATGAGGAGGAGGAGGAGGATTAGCAGCAGCAGGCTCATCCTCCAATCCCAGGAACGATTCCAGGCTCGAGAGTTGGTGCTTGAGATCATCGAGATTCCCATCACTTGGGCCACCGTGTTTGGTGACGGTCGACGGGGGAGGCCCAATGGGCTGATTAATGGGCCGAGTGAAATCGAGGGTGAGGCGGGGCTTCTTGGGGTTGGGGGGCTGGGGGAGGGGGAAGTTGAGCTTGGCCTTGTGTCCGCGGATGCGGGTGGCGGCGGCATCGTAAGCGCGGGCGGCTTCCTCGGGGGAGTTGAAGGTGCCGAGCCACACCCTCACTCCCTGATGTGGGTCCCTTATCTCAGCGGCCCACTTCCCCCATGGCCTCTGCCTTATTCCTCTGTACACGTTCTTCCTACCTCGCTGGGCCTGGGCCTGGGCCTTGCGCTGATCACTACTACCCTCACCTGCACTACTCTTACCTGTTCCCTTTTCTGCAGCAGCGCCTTTCTTCTCACATCCCACCACTGCCACTACCACATCGTCAAATTAAAACGCACATCATTTCAATCTCATATGTTATTATTAACCATACATGTTCATTAATTGATCTAAGATGAGATAAATCAACATGCTAGAATGATTTTTCCGTTTGTTGAGGCCTAGCAGGCTGTTATTGTCCTGGAAAGACGTGCATGTGTCTTTGTTCTTTCCTTATTCTTTGTCAAGTGGGATGGATGGGATGATCAGGTCCGTTAGGATTTTTCAGATAGCGGGCCGTTTAATGTTTTATGGTTTTGGGGAAATTTACGTATATAAAATAAAAACAGAGAGAGATTACGCGTTTCACCGATTTTGAATTAGGTTACGTAAATGTCTTTTTTTTTTTTAATGGAAGTCGACTTAAATCGACTTCCATGGACAAAAAAATTTTCCCACGCAAAACACATATAAGTCGAGTTAAGCCGACTTCATATAGGACAAAAAAATGCAACAGTATGTGTCAGAAACAGTATCAACTCGTGTGGAATCGACTTGTGAGGGAAAAAAAATTTTCATGCAACCTACATGGAAGTCGGGTTAAATCGACTTCATATAGGACAAATGAAGTGGGGCCGCATGTGTCGAATAGCCAGAGTCGGTGTGCAATCGACTCAGGCAACAGAAATCGATTTAAATCGACTTCAGTGTTGCACAGAAGTCGATTGCACACGACTCACAACTGTTCCTGACACATCCTGCTACCATTCAGTAAGACGATTTTAATCGACTTTTGAAGTCGATTTAACTCTTTTTCAAGCTGCTAAAACTCTATAAATATGAGCGTTCGAAGCTCAGTTTGCAATGCAGTGAGTTTTAGAAAGTTTGCATACATTTGAGAGCTCCGCCATAAGGTAGAGTTTTGGAGAGTTTGTGTTTTTGTGAAAAAATGTCAGGGAGTTTTGTTAATATACTTGTGTATTATGATGGTGAGATTATAAACACAGTAGAGGGTGAGACATTTTGTGGTGATAATCAAGCTTGGTTGGTCGTTCGTCCACCAATTAGTTGGTTGGAGTTGCAAAGCAGAATACTAGAAGAATACGAAGGCAACAATAAGCAAATAGGGAAAAAATTTTATCGGATGCCAGTTGATATTGGGCCAAATGGTATCCGATATAGAAAGTTTCGTATTCGGAAGGATGAGCATATCAATCACATGTTTGCTTATTTTTACGCATGTGCTGAAGTTCGTACAATAGATCTATTTGTTGAGCTTGAAGATAGTTCTTTAAGCTCTGGAGGTTCTGCACCAGGTCCCACATTTCTTGGTGGACCTAATGCATCTGCGTCTGTTGAAGTTCCACATGATCATGTTCGAAACTCATATGCAGGAGATGATGGCACACATTCTCTAAGCTTTGCACAGTTTGCGAGGGAGGTACAGGAGCCAGTGCCAGTAAATCGACAGACAGTTGGAGATTTTGATTTTATTGTAGAGCATCAGGATGCTGAATATGATGAAGAGGAGGAGGTTGGTCAAGCAGCAAATGATGATGAAGAAGAGGACCAGCAGTTTTTTCAAATAGAAAACTTGCGTGAACAGTACATCGCACAACGTCAATCTCAACAGCATCCTAGTCACTATTCATCAGTGGATTTAGATGCAATGCGAATGGATGGGCGTGGGTCTGCTTCTGGTTCGGGCATGGTGGGGGAAAAAGAGTTGGAAGTCGGGCAATTGTTTCAAAGTAAGGAGGAAGTTTTGTTTGCAATTAAGCATTACAGCATTCAAAGAGGCGTGCAGTACAAAGTCTATGAGTCTGACCACATAAAATTTCATTGCAAATGTGTAAAGTTTGGCATTGACTGTAATTGGAGTATACGCGTCACGCTGCGCAAGAAACTGCAAATGTGGGAAGTGCGGAAGCTTAGTGGACCGCACACGTGTGTCTATCCTGAGTTAATGGAGCAGCATATACAGATGGATTATCATATTATCTGTGCACATATATACCCTATGGTGCAATCAGATCCAACGATCACCATCAAATCGCTGCAAGCATCAGTAGAGGCAGAGCTGAGGTTCAACACAACATACAGGAAGGTATGGATGGCCAAACAGAAAGCGATTGCTATGATTTATGGTGACTGGGAAGAATCATACAATGAACTTCCTAGATGGCTGGGTGGTCTACAAGCTTATATGCCAGGTACTATTATCCAGTTACAGACTGCACCGTACTTTGTTGGTAATGAAGTAGATAATAGTTGCTTTATGTTCCACCGGCTTTTCTGGACATATCCGCCATGCATAGAAGCGTTCAAATATTGCAAATGCCTTATTTCAATTGATGGTACACACTTGTATGGAAAATATGCTGGAACATTGTTGATGGCAATTGCACAAGATGGGAACTCTAATATTTTGCCCGTTGCATTTGCCATAGTGGAAGGAGAGACAAAAGAGGCGTGGTCTTTTTTCTTGGGAAACCTTCGCCAGTATGTGACACCACAAAATGGCATTCTTGTAATATCTGATAGGCATCATGCTATCAAAGCAGCTTTAGAAGCAGAAGGGAGTGGCTGGCATCCTCCTTCGGCCTATCATGCATACTGTGCTCGCCATATTGCATCAAATTTCGCTGTGAAGTTCAAGAACAAAGAAGCGAAGCGACTGCTAATGAATGCGGCATATGCAAAGACCGAGCAAAATTTTTTGTATTGGTTTAGGGCATTGGAGCGTGTGAATCCCGCGATGTGTGCATGGGCGAGCAACATACCGCGCGAAAAGTGGGCACACTATGCCGACGAGGGCCGTCGCTTTGGCCATATGACAACCAATTTGTCAGAGTGTATGAATGCTGTCATGAAAGGCACTCGCAATCTTCCCATTACTGCCATCGTAAAGTCAACATATTATCGACTTATAGAGTTGTTCGTCAGAAAGGGGACAGAGGCAAAGACCCAACTTGCAAGCGGCCGAAAATATTCGGAGACTCTGGTGAATGCAATTGAGGAGCACAGACGACACTTTGGTAGCATGAGTACCACTCAAGTCACCCGAGAGACTCTAGAATATTTGGTGTTTGAGCGAGATGACATAGGCAGTCGTGGTCGGCGGGAATTCAGGGTGGATCTAATAGGGAGATGGTGCGATTGCGGCGAATTCCAGAAATTACACTATCCATGTCGTCATGCACTTGCTGCCATATCTGATGCCCGACAAGACTGGACTTCTTTTGTTCATGAAGTGTACACCATGGAGTCGGTGTTCAACGTGTACAAAATGGAGTTCTCTTCAGTTGCTAATGAAGACATGTGGCCACCATATACTGGCAAACCTATACGACCAAATCCTGTGCTCAGGCGAACTACTGAGGGCCGTCCAATTTCCACCAGGATCCACAACGAAATGGATGAGGCTGATCCAGAGCAGGAAAGGCGCTGTGGAATGTGTAGGGGAGTAGGTCACACCAGGCGCTCATGCCTCCATGCTGCATCCTCTACCTAGCGACACTAATTAATTGTGTGAAGTATTGCTCTTTATGTGTTATGTTTTCTTTCCTGTAGTTTGATTATTACTATTTCTCTATATGTAATCAGTATTGGTTTTGTAATCTTGTGATTTTAAAATTATTATGGTGTACTTGTTAATGTGACTCTGTTGTAGTCTCTTCATTAATGTAAGTCGTCATGTGCCCTCCACTTTTTTAATGAACATATGTTATTTGCTCTCTTATGATTGACATTCATATGTAAAATGATTAATAGAAACCGAAAAGTCCAAATCACATAAACACCAAATAACATAAAAAGTCCAAATTACATAAAAAGTTTGAAATACATAAAGTCCAAATTACATAAATAGTCATAATTACATCCTATACATAATCATAAACTCATGATCGCTACCCCCCACGCCTGGTGCGTCTAGGCCCAAGGAAGTGACTCCCTGATCCTCCGTGCAGGCCTGGCCTGTACCTCCTCCTCCTCGTCCTCCTCATCCTCCTCATCCCCATCCTGCTGTTCATCCCCTTCCTCTCCCTCCTCCTGCTCAGTATCATCGTCATCCTCGTCCTTCTCCTCCTCATCCTGCTGGTCATCCTCTTCCTCTCCCTCCTCCTGCTCAGCATCATCGTCATCCTCCTGCTCCTGCCCTTGTTCCTGAACTAGCGCTGCCTCCTGACGAGACCCCTGCTGTGAAGGTGCTGGGATATGATCCAGTGACGGTCGATAAGCATGTTCTGGTGGCTGGAGAACTGACTGAGATCGAGGGGTGCCTGGTGGGTTTAACCAAGCTAGCACCTGAGAACATGAGGGTAATGACGGGCTAAATGATATGTGTTGAGCTATGTCGCTCTGGGCCAATCCCGTCACGAACTGTTGAGCCGGACTAAGGTGAGTAAAGGGATCTGAAATGAACTGGTGTGAAGGTCCAGCCATGAATTGCTGGCTCGGAGTCATGAATTGTTGGCTAAAGCCACTCATAAATCGCCGCGAGCAGTGGGCCATGAATCGGCCGATAAAGGCCAGGAATGAACTGGAGCTGAGAGGGGTCAGGAATGAACTGCTGCGTAGAGGGGTCAGGAATGAACTGGTGCTGCAAGGGGTCAGGAATGAACTGGTGCTGAGGGGGAACAGGCATGAACTGGTGCTGAGATGGCCCAGGCATGAACTGGGGCTGGCTAGGGTATACAGGTGTAGGGTGGTACACTCGAAAGGACTGCTCCTGCTGCCTAGGGGCCGACTGAGGCTGTCGACTTGTCTGTGGCTGCTCCTGTTGTCTTCTCTCTGATTGATGTTGTCTACTCCCTGATGTCTGAGCCTGTCTGCTGCGCTGGGCCTGAGAGCGCCTGCTAGGCTGGGTCTGAGACTCCCTGCTAGGCTGGGCCTGAGATTGTCTACTGGTCTCAGGCTCAGGCTGTCTACCCGGCTCAGGCTCACGCTGCACATAATCGTCATGCTGATAATCATAATCATCCAGTCCACCTTCATCATCACTAGCTACATCGTCTGCATACTGGCGCCTGCTAGTTCGTGTCCCAGCACGAACACGACTCTTTAAAGACCGTCGATCTGGGACGTCAACAGGGTGTGAGATACTCGGTGCTGGTGGGGCCTGCACTGGTACACCATCTGGCAAATCCCTAAGCTCAGGATCCTCGGGGGCTCCATCCATCGATAAAAATCTATTTGCCACTGACAAGTACCACTGGAAGTACTCCTCAGATGGTCGATCATCATCAGATAGAGGAAACTGGACCCGCCGCTCCCTACGTGCCTCCCACGCAGCATGCCAATGCACATGATACTCAGGCCACCATATGTCTAAATCCCCTCTACCGTCCTTACCGTGCAATCGATCAATATTTATTGGGACAGATGGTATATGCTGTCCTCCACCAAACTGCCTCACAACGCGATCAGCAGGGTGCCACTCAATCACCGCAAATTGTATAAGTGCTGTCACTGATGCCCATACTTGAACCTCTTCATAAACAAATGCAGGTGTCACGTCCCTAACTTCATCATTTGTGTAGGGAGTCCACCTAAACTGCAATAGCGGAACAAAAATATTACACACACAACTAATAAAAACCCAATAGACACATTAATAGCATAACCAATATATGCTACTTACCCCTGTAATGCCAATCCTATCAAGGTACTGCCTATAATGCAACAATCGAACTGAGTCTGAGCTTGTCGAGCACCTGAATCGACTCCATCTGGAAAAAAGATATATATATGTAAGTAATTACTTTTCATGCTCATAATTTACTCCTGCAACTAAATAACAAAACAACAAAATTAACATTTGTATGTACCTCAGTGCAAGTGGAAAAGTGAGTGCATGGTACTGTCTGGGGCTGAATTGGGGCATCCTGTACCATGCCCAAGACTGTAGAAGAGCTAAACAGCCTGCAATGTCAGTGACATTATATTTCACTGCGTGGCAAAGCTCACGATAAAGGGATCCTAGAATCACGACTCACTATATTCTGCTGTCTCATCAAAATCAATAAGAAAAGGGAGCCACTTCATGTGAACCCTAAACCCTGATTTATCCGGAAATAAGACCCCACCAAATAGAACCATAATGAAAGCTCTTGTGTAACGAATAATCGTCTGTGAATCAGCATTCTGCGGTATTACACCAAATGTATCTGTAGACCAACGTAAATTTACTGAAAATCCTTTTTTGTGTTTGTCATCTGGAACTGCACCAAGTAGATCTTCGCACATGGACCATATATCACGGTCATAAAATTTCTCCCATGTACCAATGCATCCACTAACAGGTGGTCCATCTACACGCAAACCCAGCTGAAACACCACATCTTCTAGTGTGATGGTACACTCTCCATACGGAAGATGAAAAGTGTGTGACTCTGGCCTCCAACGCTCCACAAGTGCACTTATGAGTGCCCTATCATAATCAAATACTGGAACCATCTGTGAAACGCATGCCACAAACCAAATTTTGCTTAAGAAATGGTTCCATCTGTAATCCGTGGAACCATTAAATTATACCGTCTTGTTTTTAGAATCCGTGTATCCTGTACCACATATTTACCATGACATTGTCATAAATTTAGCAAATTAAAGTAAGAGTGTACAAAATGTCAAAATTAAACCTAAACCACATTAATTAGCATTTTTTAAATATAAATTGGCCTCAAATAAAAAATTTACAACTACACTATAATTTACCATTATCATATATGAAATAGACTTAAATACAATATGCTTCAAAGTCTAAATGTTTACTTAAACAATATTATATTTATTAAAGTTTGTCAGTTATTCTAAATGATTGCTTTATTATAATAAATTAAACTTTTAAACAAAAATTTAATGTTACCATTTAAAATTATAATTATGTTTTATGCCTAGTAAATAAAAATAACAAAAACTAAAATCAAATTATCTTATCAAAATTAACCAATTCAAATTAAGCTTAATGTCCACTAATTTTCTAAAACTTTAATACTTTCCACTAATTCATTCTAACAAATAAAATAACACATTCAATCTAAAAATTTAACTAAGCATTCACCATTTACTTACATTAAATTGTAGATAACATTTACTAATAAAATAAAATAAATTTGTGACTCTTATTATTATATAATATTATAATATTCTTTGCAATTTATTATACTTAAATAAGTACCACCAACTTAAACTATAACAAACTTAAATTATTACTTCTACTTAAATAACAAACCAAATCAAACCAATAAAAACTTCTACTTAAGTTAGTTATGTTTTTATGCCGAGTAAATAAAATAAACTCAAACTCAAATCAAAGTATCTTACCAAAATTACTCAATCATATTTAACCTAAATGCCTATTAAGCTAAAACTTGAATATTTTCCAATAATTCATTATAACAACATTTAACTAATAAAATTAAATACAACTATTATTATATATAATATTATAATGTTCTTTTAAATTTATGCTTCAATAAATACAAGCAAATTAAACAATAACAAATTAAAGTATTATATCTCACAAACAAATTAAACTAAAAACCTATACCTAACTTCTACTTAAGTTAACTATATTTTTGCCTCCTCAATCAAATTAACAAAATCTAAAATCAAATTATCTTATTAAAATCAGCCGTTAAATTTGAATTAAATGTCCACTAGTTTTCTAAAAATGAATAATTTTCAATAATTCATTATAACAACTAAAATAATGAACTCAAGGCTAAACCATTGACTAAACCTTACCATTTATTCAAATTAAATTGCACATTCTACTCATAACACGAATTCTAAAATAATGTACAAAACATTTAAACAACATATCCTTCTACAAAATACTAAATTGCCTCAACTACACAGTCAAAAAAAAAATTGCCTCAACTACACCGTAAAAAAAAAAATTAAATTGCCTCAACTACAACATGTGGTCGAAGTTAAAAATAAATTTCAACATATCAACACCTTACTGCAATAAACTATATGTAACAATATTATAAATTTGACTATAATAAATTAAAAAATAAAATAAAATACAGTGGCAATATTCAATATTTAATTAAATTAAGTTACTTGTACTTCCAATCTGCTAGCAATGTGATCCACTGCATTTAAACGATAAAGATCATTCTCCATGACAGCACTCCTTCCTTCCTCCTCCTTCTTCCTCCTCCGGTTTTGCCTTCCTCGTGCTCTCACCTCAACCTGCGCACAGCACTCTTCCAAATTCGTGATCAACCGTCTCCATTTATATGCAAAAACCCACTTGGAAGTCGACTGTACTCGACTCACTGGCGCGCCTGACCATCGCAGATCCACAGTGCCAAGTCGACTCAAGTCGACTCCATGCATGGCCGGAAGACGACTGAAGCCGATTCATTCAGGCATGTACGACATTTACTGCGGCTACAAGAGCAAGTCGATTGAAGTCGACTTTTGGCTTCGGTGATGCCACGTCTTATGCAGTCCGGAGCTTGCCATGCAGTGGTCACTTCTCTGATCATGATGTGACCCTCCCACAAGTCGACTACAATCGACTCTGGTCTTGTTTTCACATGACTGTGTACAGTTAACTGAAAACGTTTCAAATCGACTTCCATAAAAACAAAAAAGGACATTTATGTAACCTAATTCAAAATAGGTGAAACGCGTAATCTCTCTCTGTTTTTATTTTATATACGTAAATTTCCCATGGTTTTGATATGAAAGTTTTTCATCTATGAACTTAAAAATTTTTTCACAAAAATTAAAAATTGAAAACTGGAAATAGCAAGCTAAATAGATCCTTAACAACATTGTCCTTTTTTTTCTTTTTTCTAAAGCATAGACATGGCTTGTGTAAAAAATTTAGAAAGAAATGATATATGTAACCAGATGAATATAGCAGTACTGTAGCACAGCACTCAATAGTAGAGAATGAGAAATTCAGGTACATGAGTCCAGATAGATCTTCTTACTTCAAAGAGAAAAGGAACAACGTACAAATAAAATAAAATAAAAAGCATGTGAGAGATTTGTTTACAAAAACATGGAGGTAAAATGGGAAAAGGGAGGGTGAATACATCAAACAGAAAAATCAAGATAAAGAGTGACATAGCTAGCCCTAGAAACTGACAGGATCCCAGGTAGAATTGAAAGTTGTAGATTTGTACCTTGGTTGTTGGGGATGGGTAATTTGAAAGAGGAGAAGAAGTCAAAACCAAGGAGGTCAGAGAAAGTATCAAGCTCAGGCCAGAGATCACAGGTGGTGGCCAATCTCCGCTCACGCTTCAGCTTCACATCCTCCACCGAATCAGAAATTATGGCACCCCCACACATCTTCAATTCCAAACAGAGAGAGAGAGAGAGAGTTGAATTACTGGTAGGAGAGACTTGCTTGAGAATGAAGAGGTTGTGTTGGTGGTGGCTTTATTTATGGAGCCACTAGGATAGGAGGGCAAGGTTGGGAAGAAACATACACGTTACTTAACGAGCGACAGCGATATATGATCACTCTCACTAATCACAGTCACAATAGTATTACAAATGCAGCATCAGAGGGGTTTCTTACACAATCTCACGGTTGCAAATGAGTCGCTAATTTAGTCTATGTTGGGGTAGGGTCCAGTATCCACGTGTCGAGTTCTGGTTGGGTCAGATAAACGACGGTGCGGAAGCTTTGGAGTTTGGGATGTAACGTAAAGTACGTGTGCGAGAGAGAGAGAGAGAGTCGACTGACTATGGAGCCAAGTGACAGAGAGAGAAAGCCCGGCTGACTCACTGCCTCAGCAACTGCAGCATGATCTGTACTTCACTCGCCCTTCCTTTCCCTTCTTTTGCCTTCGGAAATTTGGAATCATCTTATCATTACCTCCTTATGTTCATAAATTATCAGTTTTAAAAGTTCATTGAAATTAACGAAATAAGTCATAAAATATTAATATTGGAAAAATTTAAAAATAACTTATTAAATTATCTTTTTTTTTTCAATTAATTTCTCTATTTTTTTGGGTAATGATCAAGGAAGCATCTTTCTCCAATTTAAAAATATTATTTTGACACCCCAAAAATAAATGTATATTGAGATATTCACTTTTTCATCGATGATATATGAATAGATGAAAGAATTGAAAGTATTATCATATCCAAAGATAATGAAGTAAATGTCTAAGTAGGTACCCACTTATTAAGTGTTGAAATAATACTATTTTCATTCCATTTCATACATAATTACCATAGTACAAAAATATTTTACAATTTTTTTGTTAGAAATTACTTAATAGTTTCTACATAAAATAGGTAGATCCTTAAATGTTGTAGTTTCTATGCAATGATAATATATAAAAAAAAATTTACACTATTATCCAACTAAATTATTTCATTTACATAACTTTTGCAGTAATGAGCGTAAGATTTCATTACTTTTACTAGTATTACAATATATAATTATATGACAGTTAATTCATAAACTCATATTTATATAGTTTTCTAAAAAAATATATTTATAAAATTTATTATTTAACCATAATTGATTTTATGTAACTTTTTAGTATATTTTTTTATTTACTTAATTCTTAGTATATTTATACATAATATTTCCATCTACTTAATATGAGAAATATAAGTAAAAATACATTAAATGAATAATTTCCCTTTACCAATAGACTTCAATTTTGAAAATTAATTTTAATATAATGTTGTATGAGCTATAAAATATTTGTATATTGTGAATCGATTATATCTTATCTTTATTGTACGACTTTTCATATAATTATATTTATTTTAAGAAATATTATGACAATATTTATACTTTAACGGTCTAAGGATTGCTACGAAAAGTGCCTTACAAAATGTCCAGACGTAGCAGTCTTTTTTTGGAAGCGGCTTGGTACTTGCAATACGAACACCGGTAAATAAAAGGAGGTTTCTTATCTCTGGCTTCGTGGCACTTTGAATTCCCGTTTTTTTTTTTTTTTTCCGGTCCACTCACACACACCGGGGAGGGGGAAAGGGGTTCTGAGACTAATGGCTGGGAATTGAACAAGTAACTCCCTACATGTACATTTGCAAAGGGCGCTCTTCCACTATGCCATAGCCTCTTTTTTTTTTGGGTCCTGACCATGCCATAACCTCGTGCGAATCCCCAATTCTTAACTCAAGGATCGGATGTTAATGGCTCAACCCGACCCAACAACTTGGCTTGTATCCAGATTTGATGGGTCAGGTTTGGATTCTAAAAATTCCCACCATAAAATATTTTCAGATTAAACTCCGGACATAGCTCAATCCAATTCCCAAAGTCGAATTCTTAAAAAATATCTTTTCAAAAGTAGTCAATGATAACAATTTACATAACTTACACTAATTTTAATTGATGTAGTTTATTTTAAATATATATTATAAAACACCTATTAAATTTTATATTTTCTAAAATTTCATAATTTTTCTTTGTACAATATTCACACCTTCTTAAGATATCTAAAAGTTAATTTGATTTAGCCTGATTATTAATTTGATCATTATTAGGTTGAATTTTGGATTCAAAGAAGTGACTTGTTCAACAAATTGAGTATAAATCTCATACGAGGTCACCCTACTTCCCGCTGAAGTTGAGGGGTTCTATTAGAAATAGAGCCCAAAACATCGGAAAAATATGCAATGATGAATTTAAACAGAAATAATAATGGTTTAGATAATACTAACTAATTAAATTATTCGGGAGAATAACAAAAGTGTAACCTAACCCAAGGTTCATATGCAAACAAAATCACATTCAGCAACAAAACTTTGGAACCAATCACCGATGTCTTTCTTGATGTGCAAGCAAACAGAACTCATGGAAGAACATGATGGTAAAAAGAATATGGCAACTCATTATGTTCAAATCTATGTGAAGAAATGAGAATATTAATCTCAAGACATAGCCAGAATGAAATAAACCATACATAGAAAATCATATGAAGGGCGACAGCTATCAAAAACAGTCCATACGTATACGACCCCCCTGACAATCATGGTTACCGGGGGGGAAGGGTGTAAGTGTAAACCGATATAGTGAAAAAATTAGAGGAAAAAGGAGAGAAGGACAAAACCACCCCTTAATCGGCCATCTTAGCCAACCGGTGAACGGTACTTCTAGCAACCTTATTCCCAGGATCAATCTTCAGCACAGTCCTCAAGTCTTCAGCACCGTGTTTGTACTTTTCCATGCTCTCGTACAAGAGAGCACGCTGTACCAGGACTGATACATTTTTCTCATCGTTTTCAAGAACCTGCACAACAAATCGCATATCAAAACACTCCTCCTCGAAAATATTGCGTGGATCACGAAAATGGAGTGGCTCAATTCATCATTAGAGACAAGTAGACGAACTAAATATGTAGTGGAAACCACGGACTAGCAATCCATCCTAACCTCTCAGAGTTCAATAGCTGAATTGAATACACATGCAACGTAGTTTCTCGATAAAGATATGCATAGGACAGTGCAAAGATCTCATGGTGGAAGCCAAACAAATTTAACCCTTGTTCTGGTTACTTTTATCTTCATTCGTTTTGGTTAGCAGATTAATTCACCAATAGCATGACATTGCAGGTGGGTTATCAATTATCATTTTCTCCAGCAAGACACAGCTCTTTAAATTTATTCAACAATTCAATGCTTCTGCTACTATGGCTCGTCTCTTGTTCTAGCTCAAATCACGGTTTTGGAACAATTTAAAATTATCCTATGCTCTATTACTGAATGAACAATTAAAAAAAATTATCTCGCTACTCCTAAGATTGAGCTCCAGTAGAGAATCTATTATATATTATTCAGATGAACAAACAATTATTACAAGTCATTATCAAGATACCAAACAATATACATACCTTTGTACAATCCGCCACTGCCTTTTTATACTCCCCAACTTCCTTGTAACATGAAGCCCTGCATGACAAAACCTCCACTGTGCCTGCACTATCCCCGGCTTTCTCTAGAAGGATGACAGCCCAGGAAAGCCACTTGATAGCATCAGCAAACTGGCCCTGCTTGTAATTGTCCATCCCCTTGCCCTTGGCAGCTGATCCTGACACCCCAGCAGGAGGAGGCGGAAGCCCTTCAAGCTCAGTGGTTGTGCCCCCCACATCATGTCCTCCCCCACCAAACTCTGAATCCAAACCCCAATCATCCATTTCAGAGGCCGGCTGTCCACCAAATCCTTGGGATGTCGTGGGGGCACCACCACCGCCAGCTGAGGCTGAGGAAGATGAGAAAAACATGTCCATCGGATCACCACTACCACCAGCTCCCTGTACTGGGGTCTGATTCGAGGTGGCAGATCCACCAAAATCAATATCAATGTCAATTCCAGCAGCACCACTCGATGGAGAAGCCATAGAGCTTGGTTTTGAAGCATTCAGAAAATCTCCAAAACCATCGTCCCCTCCTGAATCGCTCTTCTGGGATTTAGCAGCTGAATTAAGACTACCAGTACCAGATTGCTTTGATCCAATACCAGACAAAGAACTAAACGGATCTTTGTTACTAGAACCGAATCCACCACTTCCAGCTGCAGCACCACCACCACTACCACCCATACTTCTCAATGAAGGACCCCCAAGATTGGAGCTTTTATTGGAATTCATGCTGTTAGCACTGTACCCTGTACTAAAACCCCCCAGATTCCCAGTATATCCCCAAGTTCCACTACTCTGTGCGGTGTTAGCAGTTTTGGGCAAAGAATCTGCCATACTCCCCATGGAAAAGGTGCTAGTGCCGGATGTGGAACCCGAAACCTTGGAGGCAGCAGGGGTTGCATTCTTGAGAGGGACGTTGCCAGAGTTGTTGGAACCCTGGCCAAGAGCAGAACTCACCAAATCCCCAAAAAGATTAGGGTTTTTGTTAACGATCCCGATGGTGGAAGCGGAACCAGAGGAGGGTTGAGATGATCCCCAGGTCTTGCCGAAGATATCACCGACCATGGAAGCGGGTGCACCGGGCAACCCGGCCTGAGTGGCCGGAGTCGGGGCAGGTTGGTGGGTCCAGGATGGCTTGTTGGCTTGCCATGCAGGTCTAGGTTGCGATGATGAAGAAGAAGAAGAAGAGGTGGTGGTGGAGGAGGGATAGGAATAGGAGGGGTTGGAATTGGGGTTTTTCTGGTCGTTTAGGGATTTGGGGCGGTTGGATCCGACGCCAAGATCGAAATCGAAATTGAAGTTGTTGAGCGAGAGGGATGGGGATTTGTTTTGGTTGTTGGATTTGGCATAGTTGGAATTCATCTCTGGAAAAAGAAATGCGATCTGTTGATCTTCAGAAGAGGGATTTTTTTTTTTTGGGGGGGGGTACCTGATGGGGTCGATCTGAATTAATGAAAAAGGCGAAGATTTCGAAGATGAAGAAGAAGGGATTTGGCTGCAGGTTGAGTATGTTTCTTGAATGATGGATGGAGATAGACAGGGGAGGAAAGAAGGGCGAGGGCTGGCTGTGATCAACGGTTGTCTGTCAGCAATTGATGGCTTTACGGGTATCTAATCTTTGATATGGCCTCTCCGTCAGCCGTTGAAGCATAGCTGTCTCTGATCTTTCTTTTTTATTTGTTTTCCGTTGTCTTTTGGCTATTTAAGTCTTTGGAAATCTTGTAAAGCTGGCCCAATATTTGCCCCAGCATCTCATCGATCAGTTTAAATTTAACTAGCCCAATAGATCTGGTGTACGAATCACCATTTAACTTCATACAAAAACAAAATAAAAAACACTACCAGACCCACCCAAAAACAAAGGATCACAATATTTAATCAAGACAAAAGAAATTCCGAATGTTAAATCAATGAATTTATTTTTTACACACTAATAATATAAAATATTTTTATACAGTTATCCAATTATATTTTGTCACATCAATCATGATAATTGGGTCATACTATTGAAAAGTCATATAAATATAAAAAAAAATGTGATTAGATGAGTATGTAGAACATTTTCAGTTAATCAAAATTAATATCAATTAGTGCCAAAAGAAATATTACATCAATGGTAAAAATAATTTACAATTTAAAATCTAAAATATCAAGACTGTTTGCACGTTTAGGAGATGGTGGATGGTAAAATTGAAGACAAGTTTTGATTACAAAAAATTAAGGACGCTTCAATGCTCATACAATGATACAAAATGATGGAATTGGACGAAACTTCTGTCATTCCATGTTTATTTTAATTCATCCATGAGATTCCCGGAGAAGCCAATCTTGAATTTTCAAAGATTGGACGGAATTGACATTTTTTGATCTTGTTTGGTCGGTAAAGACCAAAATCAATTCTTGCTTTTAGAATAGATTATGAGAGAATTGAAAATTTCTTACTTTTTATTAAAATCAATTTTAGAATAACTAGCAAATATAAAATCACTTTAAAATAAATTCTAACAAAATCAATTCTATCTAGAATTAATTCTACAAGTACAGAACCAGCCACACACTTATTAGATTCCCATTTTCAGTCTCGCATTCAGAATTTTACAAGACTCAAAAAATGTCGTACGTCTCAAGTATAAGATGTAATAACCAGGTAAAATCCCAATCTGTACAATGTTCAACCCAATATGAACGGCTCAGTGCTCACCATAACATAGGACCGAGACCGCTTCAATTTAGTTTTGCTAGTCATTCTAACCAAAGCAAATGAAACATGGATGTTTCTATTCCATCTAAGCCCCCCAAAACCAGTAGGTTTGGAGGACATTCACAATTCACAGCTCAGGCTAGGAAATTATTGAAGCAAAATATGAGCAATCCTTTGGCTCAATTATTAGCATGTGCTATTCAATACTTCTAACTTGAGGACGCGCCATTGCATATGGCCAACTTGCTAGCTATGAAAATCCAAATATAAGAAAAGCAAAGCAACATCATCCTAGTTGAACAGATATAAAGGCTCAATACAAATACGAAAAACATAACCAGTGACATATTAAGCAAACTACTGGCAACAACTTATAGATGAGCTACAAGTATGAGCAATACATCAAATTCATTAACCCAATGCATGATTATCAAGGATGGGTGCTGGGAGATTTAGAATATTAAAATAAGTACATCCAAGTAATAGATCCATAGAATAGCCGCTTTAAACAAAAACAAAATATCTGAATAACCTAAATTTTTAAGGTTCTGATACACTAGGCGCATTCGTTTCAATGACACAGGTCAGTGAGAACAGGTTTATATGCCCCAAAAAAAAAAAAACCCTTAAACATAAGCAAATGTATTTCAAGAGTCTATCAATTTTAAGTTTTAACAACGAACCATCTGAATTGCATATCAAACCTAAATAGAAGCAACTTCATAGTAATGGTGCTAACTGCTAAATATTCTTATCATATGACCTTCCAGTGCAGGCACAGCCATTTTCCAAACAAGAAACAAAGATATACAACATGCCCTCGGGGCCTTAAATCAAAATTCTCCATTACAAAAACTGGGTTCTGTTATTTATGTAGAAATATCTCAAGCATTGTTCCTGTTATACATGTCTTGGTTTGCTCCACCTGAAGCAGAGTTTTGGCTGTTCATTGGAGTTGATTGCGGCATAGGTCCCCCCTGACCTTGGCTCCAGTTCTGTCTTGGAACAGGATCTCTCCTTTCAACCTGCATTGTCTCTCGGCGCCTGTCATGCCGTGGCCGAGGTCTGTTCCTGGTGGATTGCCTTTCAGAATATCTATACTGTGGCCTAGGGATTACTTTCCCATCGATAAATAAATCACCTGAGATTCAACCAAAAATTAATCGAGACAACCAAAATTGAAAAACAAAAAAATTGATCCACCTATTAAATAACACCTTGATCATTTCAAGCAACAATACTCACCTCCATAGTCCTTGTTGGGAACATCAAGATAGGAATCAGGTAGCACCCAAAGAACTCCAGGCAACTCTATTAAGACAGACTAAAATGTTGTCACAACAGTCAAGCAAATGAAACAATTATCCACAATCACAAACTTTATATATGCAGCACCAATTCTCATTTAGATCCCAAAAGTCACATGAATGACAAATTAAGTTAATTATAAGGGGAAAAAGATATCATATACCACAATAATTATTCAAATAAGCGCAACAGCGTTCCAACAAAACCTTAATCACCAGTGACAGCAAGGAAAAACTCAAATAAGCTAATTTTTGGTGAAGCAGCTAGAAACTTCAAGGATGAAAGAGAAACCCTTTAGAAAAGAATCACCTTTAACTTTATAAGAAAGCTCCTCGGAGATGAGGGCACCGAAACCAGTATATGTAACAGTAGAAACAGAGTATATCTTCTTCTTAGCCTCTTCCTCACTACAGCCACAACCCAGAAAACAGAAAAAATTAAAAAATCCCAAATAGAAGAGGAAAAAGCGAACGGCGTTGAGAATAAGAATGATCCATCACCTTCCGAGGACTTGGGCTAGGGTTTTGACGTAGGTGTTGACCATTTCATCGTCGGAGGGTTTAGGGTTGTCGGGGAACTCCATGACGATGAGCCAGTGCTCGTAGTCGCAGCCATCGAGAAGAATGGTCTCCTTGGGAGGACGATTGCTCCAATTCGGGGAGGGGTCGTTGAGGGGCGAGTAACCCGAACCCGACGACTTGGTCCGGACCGGAGGGAGGAGGAGCCTCGCGGAGTCAGGGAGTAGCGGTAGGGTTTGTTTGGCGGCGGACAACGCAAAAGGCAGGCGAGAGCGAGAGCGAGAGCGAGTAGCGGTCACAGGTGCAGACGGAGAAGAAGAGAGAGCTCGTGCCAGGGTAGATGCTAGGGTGCGCCGGGCGTTCCTGTACGCCATTTGCGAAATCCCAGAGCCACCCACAACAACCAGTACTAGTAGCAGCAGTAGTAATGTGATGCGATTAGTTAGTGGTGAGTGTATCGGAACTGATGCCAGGGTATTTGAGGACTGATCGCTTAAATACAGACTTGAAAACTTCTTTAACTTTTATTTCTCACAATTATAATTTTAATTTATTTAGTGATTGAGTTTGTAGACTAGTGATTGTCATTATCTCCTACTTTCTTTGATTAAAAGATTTAATGTTCGATTCCCACCATATTATTCCCTTAACCCCTTAGGAAGAATTCATAGTTTAATACTTTCGTAAAAAGAAAAGGAATAATATAGTAACACTCAAAATCTTAACCAAAGTGTTGTGGAATGATCCTAGTATCGATAATGGAACAATTTTAAAATTTGTGGTGCTATGGATAATGGTAAAGAGGGATCTAAACCTCAAAAACTGGCCCAACTCAGTCAGTCCAGTATGGAGGCCTAATGCTTTGAAAGCCAAGGGCGAATCCACTCACTAACCTAAATGCATAAATAAAGCATACGTGGCGGCTGTTACCGAGCTTGTCCGTCCACCATCACACTCACTCCATCACCACAAACATGAGGACGTGGGAATAGTGAGGACTAAGAAGGAAAGGATCAAATTGTGTCTTCGAGTCTTCACTCTTAGTGAGATACACAACTCCAAACTCCCCCTCGTTATACGTGGTAAGTGTTTATCACCTAAATGGACCTACAACACATAAAGTGATTAATCATTATGTCCAGTTGATATCTTGAAAACTAAAAAAATAAATATATAATATATGTTAGTGAGTCTAAATATTTTTTTATTAATTTTTTAATAAATGTAATCTACTTCGAAAAAGATGTGTTCGATGTAGGTAAATTAAATATGAAAGAAATTTTCACAAATACACATAATATAACTGAAAGACCTTACTTGTTGCTTGTGATATTTTTTAACCTTTATGAAATATGTGTGCATAGAAATATAAGGGTGTGTTTGATTTTAGTTTTCAATTTTTCAGTTTCCAGAGTTTTATAAAGGAAATACTGAAAACTGATAATGAAAACTAAAAATTGAAACTAAACGTACCATACCTTAAGATTTCCATACAAGTAATGCTACCTTAAGATTTCCATACAAGAAATGCTATATATATATAATCTTTGATAGAAATCATAATGATTGTAAGATAAAATAAAATAATATAACTCACTAGTCTATCTAAAGATTATTATCTATAATACATAATCTGAATACAAAATTATTGCAATGATTCTTGGTTGTCTAATATTTTTCTTTTCATTTTTCAGTTGTTGTCTTAAGAAAGTTTTTTTTCAAATGAAATTTGTCTATATCTAATTCTCACTCTCCTCCCTGAAAATATTGGATTGAAAAAATAATGTTTCTAAAAATAGAAAGATTAAGTTGCTCTCAAACCTTGTCTCTAAACAACCTTCACAATCTTACTAGCCACCTTCATACCTCCATTGAGCATCACAAAAATTTCAATGTGAGCCCTTGCATCATAACACTAGCTAGATCATTCATGCATAGGATTTGGTTCGAAGATAATTTACAAAACCAGAATTCTTACAAATCGATCCTCTAGAATTTGAAAATTTCCCAATGATCTCTCATTTTTCACCAAGGACACATTAGCCCCTTTTTAACCCATCATTGTGACTCGTTAAATAGTTAATGTGCCTTTGTTAAACTCCATAATAACACTGGCTTAAGATATGTGGAAATGATAAAGAAATTAGAAAATGAGTAAAGTTAGGGTCTGAGAATGCATAAATGTAATTTGTGAAAAATATGATAAAAACGTAGACATTTCAAAAGAAGAGATTATTAGTATTATGTCATTTTGCATCTTAACAAAGAGTCCTATCAATAATATATCTAAGAGACAATGTGTAACAAAAAGACTAGCGTGTCCTCTTTATTATGGATAGACTTTCAAATTTTGTTAATTTGTTTGCTGAATATTTTTTACGGACTATTAAATATAAAACCATTAATATGTCATATATAACTCAACAACTTAAACTTCTAGGACAAATGATTTTATGACATTTCTTGAGGATTTATTCTACATTTTATTATCATTTTTACTCATGCCGAACCAATTTCTCCATACTTTATTACATGGGCGGGTTGTGGGAGTAGATATTCTAATTTTTTTTTATTGTCAAGTTAATTTCTCAGCATTTGATCAATTCACCGTTTTAGAAGATGAAATTTCCTTTTAACTTGATCAAAGGTAAAGATTATAATAGTACACTATCATGTCAAAAAGAAAATTGAGAGGATTAAGTCCCGCAACTTGCAACCATGAATTTGATAATTGCTTGAAAGTAGTAGCGAATGGATAGTAGATAGGTGGCAACATTATTTCTTTATGTATATTTTTTATACTTTGAAAATTATATGTTGGTCACAATGAGATTTGAACATAGTGCCTCATATATTTTTTTATGCATTTGATTAGTTGGAAATTAAAAGATGTATATTTTTTTTTTCAAAATAAAATGGAAAAAAAATTACATTATGCAAACTCTCAACTATTTTCCATTCAATCTTTGGCTTTCCAATTTCCATAGAGCCAAATTATTAAGATATTTTGTCTACAAGTGTCTTCCAAAAATAAATGGTTTGGACACAATACAGGTAAAAAAAAAATGTTGAATTGAATGAATTCAAGAATAATGTTATTTATACATGAAACATAAATTTTAAGAATGAACAAGAGAGAAAAAGACATACGACACAATATTTGGTGATAAAGAGTAGAGTCGAAGTTTTGTGCCCCTCTCTACCTCTAGTATTAATATTTACTGCCTGTTTTATCATGTAAAATTACATTATTTTTATTTGGAACCAGATCGGAGTTGGAAACCAACACTGGCTGATAGTGAGAAGACTTCATTGTTGGGGTTTGAGCTCAATCTGAGATTGGAAACCATTCTTCAGGAAAAAAAACGAGAAGAAGGAATATTTTCCCAAATCCAATGAATAGTGCACAAATTTCATAGAAGGCATAATCTGCTGTGATGCTGCTATATATATATATATATTCTCATGATCCTGGTTGGCAAGGTGGTGGGAATGCAAAGCCGCGATAGATAGGGTTAGCATTGGCACATCTGGAGCTTGTAGGTTGGTCTTCAAGCTTGAGGTCAATGTTACTAAGTGTGATGCCTTCACATGGGAACAACTTGCTGCACCTCAAGTCCACTGCAACTGGTGAAATTGTGGTTCCCCTCACATTTGAAAAATGAACATTTTTTATCTTGACAAGTGATGGCTGCACATAAACAAATCAACGCTAAAATTAGCATGCTTCAATTTCAATTGTAATTGTGTAAGGGAATAATGACATGATTATATATTGTGTCAAAGGAAAGAAGTTAAAGCAAAGTTATCCTAATGTTTGAGTATCGTATACTCTAATTGGAGGCTTTAGATGAGATGGGCAGAATGCAGTGCGAAAGCTAATTAATTAAGCAAACCAACCTTCTTTGGGCAATTATTTGGAGGGCACTGATACTCTTCGTCAATGATGATAGGATTTTTAACATCTACCATGGTGATGTCATTGAATAAAATATCCGAAGCTACATTTGCATATTTGTCACCTGGCCATGCTTTGATTCTGAGGCCATTGGTTGTGCCAATCAATGAGCAGTTCTTCACACGAATGCTTCTCACCTCTATCTCATCCGGAACCTTTCCAAGGCTACCGATACTGTCATGCATATATACCAACAAAGAGAATTAAATGGCGAACACAATATATAACAAGTCAACAATGATATGTATAGTCATAGCACGAGTTTTGCATTAATACCTAATACCATGTCCAGGGCCACACTTTAGTTTGTTGATGGTAACGTTTGTGGTTCCTTGTATCATAGAGACACAATCATCCCCAGTTTCGATGATATTTCTAGACATGATCACATTCACGGAGTGGCTGACATGAATGCCATCAGTGTTGGGGCTGGTTGCTGGTGCAACGAGCTTAAGGTTTCGTAACCTGAAGTTTGCACAGTTTGTAACGAATATGTGAAAGCCTTTGGGATTGACTGATTGGATGCCTTGAATAACCGCATTGTTGACGCGTGTGAAATAAAGGCTCTGCATCAATCCATATATATATACCATGTAAGCTCAAAAATAGTAATGTTATATATGCTGGACAAGTCATGCACATTCATATATATATATATATATGGTGTAAAATCAATGAATCTTAACTTACACTAGGATTTTTTACGCATGAACCTTCGGACGCTGCCTCACAGTTCTCTGTCTTTTCCCATGATTCCTTACCCTGCCCATCAAATATACCACGTCCAATAATTTTAATGCCGTTGTGGTTCTCAAACCAGAGCCATTGGCCGTTTTCATACTCAGAAATATCCGTGGTAGCCAAAACAGTCCCAACAATTTGGAGTGTTACAGGATTTGGAGAACCACATGGCCCGTTGAAAAACATTGAGGAAATCAAGAATCTACCAGCCGGAACGTAAAACCTGCTCTGCACTGTGGAGTTGCAGGTCGTTCTCCATGCATCCATGAAAGCCTGTAGGGATAGCAAAAGTGAAGCGTATTGTTCATTAACCATGCAAAAACCCAAAATGGTTTTATGGCTTTTTTTTCCTTTTTTTTTTTTGTCAGTTATTTTGGGTTTTATAATGCCCTTGTGGTTGGAAAAGGCCAATTAATTAATGAAAAGTTATCCTAATCATGTGTTCTTATTAAGAAAAAAATGCTATATATATATGTTCCCCAGTAATCTATGTTTACTAATGGACCTCTGACATTGTAATCATTAGGATGGAGTAACTTAAATTTGGCTTGAAGTTGCAGGGTGGCTTAATCAAAAAGCTGTTTGATTTGATATGTTATCATCCAAATATCAAAACCTGAGAAAAATTATTTGCACATAAACTCGAGTATGGATATCACACAAAAACCAGCGCGCAACCATTAGTTTTGTGTCGCAACCATTACTCATCAAATATGATGTCAAAACCACCCTATGATTGTGGACATTGATAAGATGTAAATACCAAGTTGATCATATTATCATCGACAGTTCATCTTTCGGGTACATATTGTAAAAGATGTTTAATAAGACCGAATGATTAGCCAAAATATATAATCACATGCTTCAATTCTTTGGTTTACCTGAGTGGAATCAAATTCGCCATCAGGTTTGGCTCCAAAATCCTTGACATTATTTACTATTTCCCCTGGAACTAGCACATCATGAATTGCTTTTTTACCCTTTAATATATCAGGACCACCAACTGGCCTTTTTCTTGGTTTAGCATCGACATAACAGGCCAATGCAATGCAGAAAATAAGAATAGTAGCTCTCTTTGCCGTGGCCATTGCACCTGAAAACCCTACGATACGTGTACTTGATTATGTTTTGTACCTTCAACGTAGGGCCTCCTGGTGGGGAGGCTAGCAAGGAGAATAAGTTGGGAAGGTGGTCCCTCTTTAATTTTTATGGTTATGTATATATAACTTCTGCTGGTTTATTTGGTTCAGCTAAATTTAGAGATGTGATCTGTGTATTGAGCCCCCACATTTAGGTTCCTCCAAAGTATTCCATTTCCTAACTGCCACATTCTAACAGCAGCCAGGAAAAAGGAAAAGAAAAACAAACTTTTGTTCTTTCGCTCAAAATTACCTGTTGTCCCTAATATTCCCCCGAAATATGTTTTCGGCGGCCAGCTAAACTAACAAATTGCATCTTGATATTGCCTATCTACCATGTATGACATTGGGATACAAGTATGGGTATTAGGTAAGACACCTTCATGACACGGGACACACAACTGTATAACAACTGAAAAGTATAGAAAGATAGTATTATTGGAATCGCATAGCCTTATAAACAAAAACATAGCGGATAAAAATCGTGCATAGTCGACTTCAGTTCAAGGAAAAAGTCGTGTATAGTCAACTTCAATACACAGCTAATATCGTGTATGGTCGACTTCTCTCACTGGCCTGTGCACAGCAGAGAGGAGCAGTGTTGACCGTTGTTGGAAATAATAAAGTCATGTATAGTCAACTTCTGCTTTATGTGCAACTCATTTATAGTTGACTTCCATTTTATGAAATCGACATATACTTAAATGAATCTAACTTGGTTCATTCTTATAATATGATATCTCTTTTATTTTATTTTTGTAAAAAACCCACACTATGGTTGAGGAAAAAAGTAATAACAATTAATTTTATGTTCAATTAAATCATTGCCAACAAATTAAACATTTATTAAATTCTTATGATATTTCATTTGTATTGGGTATAAAAATATGAAAATAAACAAAAGAAATACAAATTTTCATCCTCCACTTGTAGTTTCTTGATGCTTAGTCAACAGGTGTATATGAAAAATTATACATATGATGATATACTTTATAATACACTGAACTAAATCCGTTTTATAAGAATTTTCTTAAAATTGGGCACAACTATGAGATGAGGAAGTCTACAAAATTTAAGTAATCTTGTATTCTTGTTTCACAACTTTTATTTTGACTGCTTAATTTAATAAACCCATGACCTTTCAGTCTCCAATTTGTTTCTGCTGCACACGAATCTCATTAGAGGTAATAAGATTATGAGAGCAAAGCTACCTGCTGGTATATATACAGTAAAAAGTTTATTAATTGAAACCAATCGTACGTAGTTGGGAACCGAGGCTAGCTAGAATGGTGGGAATTGAGACTACTACTAGTACTAGAACTAGAGCGACGAAGAAGGTTTGACTTCAATTAATTAATTGGGATCAGAAACTATTCTTGAAAAAATAAGAACCATTTTCCCCAATCTAGTAATTTGTGTACACAATTTATACAAGATATAATCTACCATTACGCTTTTAGCGTAATGTTTCATTAGATCTAATTAAACCCCACAAAATTCAAGATACCTAACACTGGAGACACAAAAACAAGAATGAGATTCACTAATTTATTTTTTTTTCCCCCTCCAACTCACCTTGTTTCTCTCTTGGGTGTGCAGGTATCCCAAAATAATGGGATTCAAAAAAATAAAACTCTCAAACCCAACCCTTCCCTCCGCTTAGTAGAAATACTGTTGGAGCTAAAAGGTAAGTGATATTTGCTGTCATGGCACCTATAGGCAAGGCTGTGGGATTTGCAAGCCACCAAAGACAGGTTTAATATTTGCACATCTAGAGATAGCAGGAGCTGATCCAAGCTTGAGCTCAATATTTTGAAGTGTAACACCTTCGCATGGGAACAATTGACTGCACCTCAGGTCCACTGCAACTGGTGAAATTGTAGTTCCCTTTATATTTATAAAATGAACATTCTTTATCTTTACAAGTGATGGCTGCACACAAACAAATCAATGCCAAAATGAGCGTGCTTGCTTAAGCCTCAGTTGTAATATCATAACGGAAAAATGATACAATTATTTTGTCAAAGAGGAAAGAAATTAAAGCAAGGTTTCCCGATGGTTGAGCATTATATAGTGTTTATAAACGGACCTAGTTAATTAAGATAGGAAGAATGTAGTTTAGAATACGGGATGGATAGGCTAACTCCCTTGTGGGAATGAAAAAAGAGAGAGAGCTAGTCAGATAAACCTTCTTTTTGCAGTTTGGAAAGCATTCATACTCCTGGTCAATGATGATAGGATTTTTGACATTTTCCATGGTTATGTCTCTGAACCATACATCTGAGGCTGCTCCTGGAAATTTGTCTGGCCATGTCTTGATTCTGAGGCCATTGGTTGTGCCGATCAATGTGGAGCTCAAGACACGAACGCCTTTTACCTCTAGCTCGTCCTGATACTTTCCAAGGCTACCAATACTATATATCATGCACGAATACCAATAAAGAGAATTAAGGGACAAACATAATAGCGATTAATTCACGTCAATATATATATAGGCAAAAGTTTTATGTAGATGTGGGTACATATTTTTGTATTTGGAAATCATTACCTAACACCATGTCCAGGGCCACATTTTAGCCTATTGATGGTAACATTTGCCACTCCTTGTATCATAGATACACAATCATCTCCAGTTGCAATTGTATTTCTGGACATGATCACATTTACGGAGTGGCTGACATGAATGCCATCAGTGTTGGGGCTGGTCTGAGGTGCAAGGAGCTTAAGCTTTCGTAACCTAAGGTTTGCACTGTTTGTAACAAATATGTGAAAGCCTTTGGGGTTAAAGGATATGATGCCTTGTACAAGAGCATTGTTGACGCGGCTGAAAAAAAGGCTCTGCAATCCACACCGTATATATGTATGTGTGATTAATATAAGGTCAGATTCAGTAATACATTTTATATATGAAGCACACAGATTCATATGGTATAAAATAAAGTCACGATATATTTATATATACTTACGCTAGGGTTTCTAACGCATGAACCGTCGGGGCTTGATTCGCAATTCACCGTGAATTCCCATGATTTTTTACCTTGCCCATCAAATATACCACTGCCAATAAGTTTAATGCCATCGAGGTTCTGGAACATGAGCCACTCACCGTTTTCAAATTCAGAAATATCCGTGGACGCCAAAACAGTCCCATCAACTCGAACTGTTACGGGATTAGGAGAAAGGCATGGCCCAGAAAAAATGATTGAAGAAACCAAGAATCTTCCAGGAGGAACAACAAATCTACTTTGCACGGGGGATTTGCAGGTTGCTTGCCATGCATCCATGAAAGCCTACATGCAGGCGTAGCAGAAGTAAACTATTATATTATTCATTATTAATTAACTAACTAATTATCTAAAAGTCCAAAATGGTACCTTTCTATGATTTTTTTATTTTTTGGTGTTAGTCATGTTGGGTTTTAGAACATTCATGTGGTTTAGTACGGCCAGTTTGCAGCTAGCTAGAAGCATTCTCCCAAGCCAAAAATGTGTTTATGAAAAGTGATTCTCGATCATATGTTCCTATTAATCCATGGTTACTCAAAGTCTCTTGATATTTTCATCATTAATGTGCAGTAACACACTGGTTTAATTGCAAAGCCTATCAAACTTTGAGAAAAGCAAATATATACATAACAAAAAAATAATAAAAAATAGCAGCCATTACTTTTCATGACTGAATGGTGATGATGAAGTCTTGTTAATCCTATAAGAAAATTTGTTTTTGCTGTTATCTTTGCTTATCAAAGTTGAGATTTTAAGTTTTGAACTATCTTATGATTGTGGATACTGATAATTTGTGGACACAAACGTTGATCATAGTCACGGGTTAGAGGAAGTCCAGGTTGTATAGCAATATATAAATAACCAAAATTAAAAGTTAATTAATAATTATATTTATAATTACTTAAAAAAGTTACATGAGTTTGTGTTTATATTTTGACTATTCACATAAAATTAAATAATCAAAGTCTACTCATCTCACCATTATAATTAATTACTCCTCTCACTTGATTTTACATGCACTAATATGCTTCTGTATATAACAGTTTATTATATTTTTGTTTTATGTTCTGCACATTTGGTCTTAACTACTCCCTCCTACTGAGTTTCTGGTTCTGCCTGTGTTTGTCATCACCAGTTTTATCTCTTTGAATACATATTATCAGAAGATCTTCACCAAGACCATATGATTAACCACAAGATAAATTATTACCTGAGTGCAGTCGAACTTGCCATCAGGTTTGGCTCCAAAATGCATTACATCATTTACTTTCTCCCCAGGAAGAAGCACATCCTTAGCTACATTTTTACCCCTGTAGATATCAGGACCACCCACTGGTCTTTGTCTTGGCTCGGCATCCGCATAATAAACCAATGCGATGCAGACAACAACAGTAATACCTCTCTTTACAATGGCCATTGTGCCTTAGTGCCCTATTCAAAATTGCAAGGTAGAAGCCTCCTGTGGAGGCTAGGGAATAGTTGGGGAAAATGATCCCTTTTTCTCAGCTTCTCTATTTAATACCATGCTTTCTTCTAAAAACAAATGGTTCATCTAAATTAACGGAGATTATTGTGTTGGGCTGTTGGCTTGCTGCTTCAGTTTATTTGGTTCAGCTAAATTTAAGGATGCTTTCTTTGTATTGAGCCCCCTACATTCAGGCTCCGCCAAAGTCGTATAAAATAAAAACTTAAAAACAAAAACCGAAAGAGATAAAATTAAATTATTATTCTCCTGTTGTAGTTTCATGGTGCTCCATGTGTATATAAATAACTGTATTCAAGATGGTATAACTATAACCAACAGTACATGAACTGAATCCGGTTTATATAACTTTTCCGAACTTCGGTTTTGCCGGGATTACAAGTGAATGTCAGAAATTCAAGGTGCCTCGAGCATCCATATCAGAGTTTGCTCCATCGCGCATGGCTAATAGATTAGGAAGTCCGTAAAAATTAAGCAATGTTATTTCACGTCCTTTTTTTTTTTTTTGGGCTGCTGTTTAATGTGATAAACCCATGATCCTGAGTTCACAACTTTTGTGCTACATGCAAATCGCATTAGAGAGGGATCAGTAAGACTATGAGAGCAACGCTATATATATGCATAACTAGCTTATGAACTTGATACTTTAAGCTCAATAGTCAATAGACGTGTATTTTATAGTACAAAAGGAGTATTAGTCTTTTGCAAAATGATTGAAAGGTGAGGCATACAAAAATTAAAACAAGAAGAAAGAAGAAGAAGAAGGAGAAAAAAAAAAAGCTACTGATTACTCGCTACTGAAAAGGTTTCGATCTCTGTCATGATACTGATGGCTATCCAACTTAGCCTCTCTGCTGCAGCTCTGTTCTGTTTTCTGTTATGAATATTGAAGCAGCTTCATTGCATTTGAGGTCTTCTACCCTTATCTGGATGACCTCCGCAGTCAGGTAAGCTGGATAGAATTTGTACTGACATAGATTCTTAAACTCTATGTTCCCAAAACTCTTCTGCGAACCATAGAACTTCTGTTTTTCCACCCCACTCTTGGCAAGATCTGCTTGAGTCTTCATTTCTCAATTGCTTCCAGGAAAGTAGTGACTGACTATGTAATTGTAACTGCTTTATATTTTTTTTGTTCTAATCTTTTTTTTCCTGAGTAAAAACTGTGAGGCCAAGGGTATATTATAGGCCCACATATATATATAAGGCCCTGCAGCTTCCCACCTTGTGCAAACAAGTCTTCTGGATTAGATTGATTAATTAATTCAGTGAAGTATCATAGAATGTGGTCAAATCATGGAGATGGTTATTCCAATGATAGAAGACTTGTGGCGATGGATGACTTCAGAATTGTTATTTTGATTCATACTTCGTGGAACACTGTATTGATATACTTACATCGACTATTGAATTGGATGTGCACTTTATTTAATTTAGGTCTCATACTCAATCTAATGGTGAATGTGAGTTCTCACACTCCATCTAATGGTAGATGTGAGTGTGTCAGCGCAGTATCCCATAAAGTGAGTTAAAATAATATTTCTCCTATAGTTTTATGCCAGCCGTTGATCTTTTCTGATTATGTTCGGCATTTTTTTTTTTCAAGATCCCCTTGTCCTGTAATATCGAATTAAAATGCAATATCTTCTATGCTAACTTAAGGTTTAGTTGAGCATATTCTTAGTAGATGAATCAATGCCTCCTTGCGTTGATTGCGGTATTATTCCCTCCCCATCCACTCTAAGATGCGATCCTTGACCTATAGGTCTATATGTCTCTAATGGAAGTAATTTATTTAGCGTTGAGACAGAGTTTGCTTGCTATGGTTTGGTAGATTGGTTGGAACCAATTTTGGTTGAGAACAAGTGGAAGACCTTCATGATCTGATCTTACTACACAAACACTAACATGATCTAGGCTCAAGTCATGGTGCCAAGCTTGTTAAATAAGCTTGATATCTTGATGACTGAATCTTCATAGTAAAATTATTCTTTCCAATCTTTCGGTCGGCGAGGACATATATGCTGATTCTGGTTCTCATTAACAAGCCGAATAAGGACTTGTTTTTGTGCAAACAATAGAGTGTTATTTTAGGGTATGGCATCAAATACCAAGTAAGAATAAGAGTGCATACGGTGGATTTTATGAAAACAATATTGATCAGAACAAGAATGAGTTTGGAGCAAAACTGCGAAAGGCATCAAGCTTTTAGCATGACCTCTCGATTGGATTGGATTGGATAATGAGTTCTACTTGTTCAGAATTTCTACAGGTCCCGTGCCAATTTTTCATGGCTTCAAACTCATACAAACTTCTAACGTCTTTATCTTATCGAGTATCGAAATATAACTTTGCGCGGTCATTACTTCCTTACTATGGAAGTTTCCAAATTGTTCCGCATATAATGATTAATATACGAATGGCGGCAACAATTTATATTCTCTTTTTTATACACTAACGTAATTCTGTACACACTCCTTTTAGAATAGCATTTCATTTTCAGATAAAATTATCTTTCATAATATCTATCAACTTTACATAATTTTTTTTATTTTAATAGTATCCTTAATAATTACTGACTATTAGCGCAACTTTTTATTTTCAACACTTTGATATACTTCATTAATGATTATTAAGTATATTAATTCATAGTCTGTAATCTTGCATAAAAGTACTTTATTAATATATTATTTATTATCTTTCTCAAGGAGAGAATAATTAATAAATTTTGTCAAATTCCATGTTCTTTGAAATTTTCGCTTTTTGCTTTTTGGGTCATTGACTATTTTTTAATATATTATAGAGATTCAGTTCACATTTCGTTACAGAATCAGTACCTTATGAATAGAGCTTTCTCCTTATCAGCTAAATATTCCTAATCAACAAGTGGCGTGGGGGGTGATCAGACAGCTGATTCCTCCCAACCATTACTTTTTGTCAATAATTTACCGCTTCCTTACTTTTAAATTGAAGAAGAAAAAGAAAAAAAAAAGGTGAGCTTTAAGAAAGAAGGAGGTTGAACATTTCCCCTTCTTTACCCCTCATTTATTCTCATGAGTGTTCAGTGAAGGGGGAGAAATGAGAAAAATATTTCATTCATGAATTCTGTATATAAAATTAAATATAAGAACTTAAAAGTTCGTTTTTTCAATGTAAAATTTTCTATTCTTGATTCTTTAATAGAGTATTGATTGGATAAACTCTGTACACAAAACCTATCCATAAATTCTTTTTCTCATATTTTCAGCCCCACTCGAACATACAAAGTAATCTAGACAGGGATGGTCTTAATTATTCCTTTTCCATCCTCACAGAGTCGCGAGTCATAGAAGAAATGGATGTTACTGGCTTGATTAGTGAGCTTGAATACAAGAGCAAGATCAAAAGAAAAAAATAACTGATTGGCGTAACCAACATGCCAGCTGTAATAACTAATAACTAGCTTTTTTTAACTAATTTAACTTAATCCTAATATATAGTATTAAAATAAAAAAAATTATAGAAAAAAATGCTAATGACGAAAGGAGGACAGCAGTTAAGGGAATTTGGACATTGACGGTAGGGAACAATTAATAATCAACTTAGGTAGATATTTTTTCATGCTAATAATTAATTAGTAGTTTGCTATTTTATATTCACTTGTCCTAATACTTACACAGTTCAATTCAAAAATATAATTTTCTCGAGAAATGAAAAAAGCAAACGGTTATGATTATTGTAAATCATGCTTTGAATTCAACTATTCAAAAATATATTTGAACATTTTAAAATAGATGAACACCCAACACTTAAAGAAAAAATAAAATGAGATATGTGATGAGGATAGAAAAATGGAAGAAAAAAGACACATGAATAAGTCCCGTACTCTTTTGAGAGGGGTGTCAATGATGCCTGAGATTTTGGGTGATAAAATATTACTCCTCTTAACTATCTGTCTGATTCGGTATGAACAGAGAATGAATATTGGGAAGTGGCGAAAATGGAAACTGAATAACTGATAAGAAAAAGGCACATTCGATTTCCTTTGTTATACAAAATTACATAGAGTACACCAAAGTACCAAGGGCAAAGTACCACACTAACAGGGGCTTAATAATATGCAGCCCCATAGCTACAGCTGCAGAAGGCCCCTTCACATATAATTTGCAGGCCATAGAGCTGAGATGCTTCCTACACACTACACACTTAACTCACATATGCGTACATGTAAGAGATTATACAAGCTAAGAAAGGCAAACACCAAAGACAACTACTTGATGGTGCTATAGTTGGCTAGTGATAATACATGCGAAGAGTTTAATCAATTAATTACGCTCGAATTGATGTGCCACAGCGAATTTGTGGTTTTGCCTTGAGGCAATTAACAGCCATAATGCCACCAAAGCGAGCCGCCACCTCGTTGCTGTTCATGACATTGATAGGATCTTCCATCTCATCATTGGGCACTTGAACCACCCAAAAACCTTGTCGGGCTGGAGATACCCTACTGGTATAGGGCCTTCTTGGTGCTGCTGCTGATGTTGTTGCACCATAGAACTTGTCTATCAGAGCAAAGCCTTCCAAACCGATCTCTCTGAGGTTTGCTGGAGGTGCCATGGATGAGTCTATAGTACCAAGGGAGAAAAGTTTCTTACTTAGTTTGTCTAGTGAATTAATGCTATTTGTGTTTTCTGGTTGCTTCTAATTAGGAGCCTGTGTCCCCCCCTTATATAGGAATTAAAAGGATGCCAAAAAAAAGAAGTGGTTCTCTATAGATTCCCTTGGAAAGCATAGGCACTCAAAATTAAAGAGGACACCAGTGGAACTGAGAATATTTCTTTCTTAGTTATATGTCTATGCTTAAATACATGCACTTTGTTTTTTTTGTGGAAAAGATCAATTTTTTTCCTCGTTTTCCACCATTTTTTCTCTCTCACCTTTTCTTTTGGAGGAAAAAAAATAGGAGTAATAAAATGTGGATGAATATAGTGTACAAGAAAATTAATTTTGTTGATTTAAAGTGACTTTAATCTTAGCCGGATGTTATTTTTTACATCATTTTGATTACATTATTTTTGTCGTATTTTATTTTTAAACACTAAAACAATAAAAGTACATATTCAAACTGACCGACAACTTTTTTTTCTTTATTTTTTTTTCAAAGTTAAAAACGTGTGAAAAAAAATTGATATGTAATCAAATAATAAATAGTCCTTTATCCAATAGCTACAACATAAATCAATGATTGTATAACTTGAGCTTTTTTCTTGTTTAATCTTCATACATAGTAAAGGGAATATATTCAGATTTATCACCTAAATTGTTGGAAAACTGGATCGAAAATAACTTATTTCTTTTGTTGCACACGATGAAGGTTCTTCGTGCCGTCTGATTTATCATTTGAAAAATATCACCTTTTATAAAGATATTTTAAAAAGGTAAACTTTTCCCTTTTTTAATTTGTTAAAAACTAAAACAAAAAATCTCTTCCTTGATCAACTAGTCTTGGTTTCGGTCGGATAAGGAATGCGGTGGATACGATCCGGACCATAAATTCTCTTTAAATCAAATTCCCTGACAGACTCAAAAGACAGAAAAAAGAAAAAGGTTAATCATTGAGGGACGGTGAATATATTCCTTATTGTTTGCTTTTCAATATAAAATATATTAAAAATTTAAAAGTTTATTCTATAATAAAAAATTACAACTTTTGTTTTTTAAGACGCTGATTACACAGCTAATGAGTATATCACTACGACTCAAGGCTGACTTTTTTGTCTCTCTTTTTTTTGGGTTGAGGGACTCAAAAATGACTTAAAGCAATCACTACGCATTGGTTACTATGATGATAACAAAGATTGAACTAAATCCATTTAGGCTTAGGCAAGTGCACTTAAATAACTTCAGCGATTAATTAGCAAGTGTTTATGAGTCCATTAATAAATCCAAATAAAGAATACGGTAGGGAATTGAATAAGGTAGGATCCCAGCTTATATGTTTTCAAATTGCTGAATGTAGGTAGTAGAGGAGTTCGCAGATTGATTTGGTTCGATTTTGGAAAAAATTTCGGTAAGTGCGGCGGTCTTACGAGACTGTTGTTTCTGGGAGGACGCAGCTGCTATTGCTTCTGCGGAAACCTCTGTGCAGATAACATATTCCATTTTCCTCTCCAGATGATCTTTCACGCTAGCTCTCACCTACGTAAACATACACCATGACGTAGATAACTACTTACGTTCTCATATGATCTGAACGGCTGAATATGTACAGCGAAAATGCAAAAGCAGGGGAATCTCATTATCCAAACTAAAATTACTTACTCGATGCAAAAGAAAAAAAAATGTCTCAAGCAATTGTTTAAAAGATTACTAGTGATAACTTTGTCAGTGTGTTCGGTCTCCTAAATTAGCCGTCGCGGATCAAATATCTATGAAGTTAAGCTTTTATACTTTGTTATAAATAGCATATAATTATATTTATTGTTAGTCTCTTTAGCATATATATATATATGGCTTAGGAAATAAGTTTTTAATTACTATTAACTGTATGGTTAATGTATTAACTGTACTCCGTACTTCTTTTTAAGTTGGTGATTTCAGAAACCTCAATAGGTATGCTCTAAGAAAAATGATGACAATAAGAAAATTTTACAGAGTTTTATTTCTAAAATGACTTGCCATTATGATTAACCTTTAGATGAATAAATAAATTATACTATTTTATCTCATTTAATAATCATCATGATTTTTGTAATATATTCTCTTAATAGTTGCCTGAATGTATATTATTATTGATTCAAATTTTTTGTCTTTCAATGGCTACGAAACTGTCATAAAATCATCTCTCTTAAAAATTTAAGCTGCTGGATTGTGACACATAAATAGTTTTATATTTAATATACTATGCATATTTTGAGTTTGAAAAGTGGACAATGTATATGACCACCTTTTCTTATGCTAAAATTTATTTAATTTAATTTAAAAGTAGGGACAATAAAAAATTGAATTCTAAATCATTTAACTGTAGAGATTCTAATACCATATTACAAAATCAGTTGTCCCAAAAGCTTAAAATATTAGGTTATGACATACAAATGATTTTATATTTAATACTCATCACATTGTACTTGCAGAAATATAATATGGGTAACGTTTTCTTTTTCGAACTTTTTTCATGTGAAATAAAATCTGATGTTCCGATACTCCTCTTGATTCAATTTGATTATATGAAAACAATGTGGTACAATAAAAGATCCAAAGAAGAATAGATAATACACAAGTTCAAAAGGCTATTGTGTCATATATAAAAGTTAATTTCTATGAGAACTCTTAGATGGAGATTCAATAACGATTTATGTCTTTGATACTTCATCAAATTTTATAAGAATCAGGTGAGTGTTGGTTTCCGGAGATTTTTTTTCTTTTTTAGGAAGATTGGAGGAAGTGAGTTTGAAAACCGAAGAGTAGTACACTAACATAACACAAATGCATTAGTTGTATAGTAATCAAACTACGTACACCAGTGATCTTCAGCTGCAAAAGACCTCAATTTATTTATATTTGTAGGTCTTCTTGCTTCCCCTTACATTACATTACATATATTGATATATATCATACAATAGTAGCATACATGATATAAAGGGTTCCACTTGATGCTCACATATAAAACCAGTGCTTAAGGTTTAATTACCCTACCCCAACGTTTTTGGGGTTTTCCCTTGGGGTAGTGGTTCATAACCATTATCCCACCATAGTGGACAGCTGCCTCTTTGCTGTTAATGGCATTGGAAGGTTCTTCCATCCCAAATGCACCATTGCCACAGCCCCCTCTGAATGGACCATAGAATTTGTCTATCAGAGCAAACCCTTCTGCACCGATCTTCCAGAGGTCCCCTTGAGGATGTGCCATATATAGATATCTGTTGAATGTATGCAGCAATACAATGAAACAGGATATATATCAATATGTGATTGCTTTTGGGGTTGTTTGGTTTCTTGCTTCAGGGAAAGAAATCGAATTCTCCTTTTATAGAAGGCAAATAAACGTTGCTGTACGTGTAGATGCTACGCTACTTCTGGAGTCAAGAATGTTTCTTTTCGTTTTAGTTTTTGAATGATTGATAGCAAGAATAATATGTCAAAGAACCACATCCGGGCTGGTCCAATGCAAGTGGGTCTTGTCTGGCAATTAAAGTGACTTTTATCATTAATCAATGAGTGCAGTAACCTTGCTTTGGTTTATTGATTAATTCAATTATCCAATTTTGGCTTGATTACAAAGCAGTAGACTTCAGTATGTCTCAATTAGTTAGGAGAGGTTGCAAAGTTCAACTCTCATTCTCACGTTTTATCTCTTAATATCTTAGTTTTCTTTTTTCTTCCCAAAATAGGAGACAAAATATATATTATCACAGACACAGTCGAAATTATTGGATAGAAGATGACTCATTCACATAGTTATCTTCCAAAATAATTGAGGCCTGAGATCATAAAGTGCACCTATGAGTAAAGTCATATTCAGAGC
>JAVHNL010000293.1:0-59230 GCA_031216105.1 Dalbergia cultrata | reverse complement strand
AAATGAAATACAAATAATTTCAGAAATCAAAATAAATATTAACTCCCCCGTTAGCGTTGGTTGTAGGCAAAGGAATTTTTATGTACTAAAGAAAATGATATGTAGTCCTAACGAGAAACTCCTAAGCTAAGAGAGTTCACACACTGCGGTGAAGTGCGAGTAAAGTTGAGGTGCGAGTACGGACACTGGCGGTAGGATACTCTCAAAGGACACGCAACACAGATAGCAACATCGGTAACGATCCTGAATTGGGTTATCCTCAGTTGCGGCTTTTTGTCTTAAAATGGGATGCGTGAGAAATAAGAAAATACTTGGATTGAGTTTTTTTTTTCCCCCTCTTATCTATCTCAATTAATTTTGAAATTTAAATTTAAATTTATTTTGAAAAAATTCACTTAATTATTATCATTTAATTTGTGAATTGAGTTGAATATAATAAACATAAGAAACTTCATCCAAGTTTTTTTTTTTCGAAACAATATTCTATCACATAAAAAGTTCAAAACCTATTTCAGAACATAAGTATTTTAAATAAAAAATTAAATATTTATTTCATGTTATCTTTATATTTGTTTTTATTCAAATGAAATAAAACATATTAATAAAATAATTTAATTTTTATACTCTAAAAATATAAAAAAATATTACATTATTATTCAATAATGTATTATTATATTAATAAACATAATTTACTAACAGGAAAAATAAATCTAATGGTAATTTACCATTATATCTATCGTTTAAGATGTCATATAAATCAAAATTAAAACTGTTACACAAATAAAAAGTTGATTTAGTTAAATATAATAATTTAGATTGAGTTTAGTTTTTACGTGCATTGTCATTCAATTAAAATATTATATTTAGATAACTTTTTAAATAATAAATATAAAAATTAACTATTATAATTAATATATTAACATATAATTAAATGATTGTATAAAAAAATTACATACCATTATCAGTGTGTCAGAAATTATTTTCATTTAGAATTGTCTCCAGTAATGACTTTTAAATGTGAAATCTTAAAAAGGGGACATGTGTAGAGTTTCCTGGTTTACAAAGTCAGTGCGAAGCTGTTGTTGCGGTTCACGACACCACCGCTTGCGCTTCCTTCTCAATTCAATCTTTGAAGACCAAAACAATCGCATCACACATTACTATTACCATTACCATTAGCATCTCCATTACCAATACGCAATAGCGAGCAAGGACTCATGGGTAGCAGAGGGAAGGGACGCACGCAGTTGGAGGTTGGCTCTGATGGGGTTGGCATCATCACCATCATCAACCCTCCTGTCAATTCTCTCTCCTTTGATGGTATTCACTTTCACCTTTTCCTCCTTCTTCTGATTTTTTCATGCCGCAGTTTTGTATTGGTCACGTGGCTTGCTTCTTGTGAATCTCCATGGTTATAACAATGGGTTGCTGGCTGTGCCTGCATTATTTTTCCATTTTTTGAATTTTCCTGGAATTCAGAACCAAGGGATCAATAATTCATGGGAAAAAAAGGAACCAGATTGGCTTTTCCTTAAGAAAAAAAAGGAGTTGATGTAGCTGATGTGATATTTGTCCGTGCTTAATGATTAAATATATTCTTAATGCAGTGACATAAAATTCCAACGGTGGTCTAATGAATTGATTAGTGATGCTGTTAATTCCAACAGTGTGGTGATGTTGTTTTTCTCGACTGTAGTAGCTAAATTGAGAAACATTTTTTTGTCTACCCGTTTCCTTCTGGCTTTTTTGTGTAGTTATGTTAATTTGGTGAACGAGTGGAAGACAACAACAGAGGATGAGGAATTGAATGCGTGTATCACATAATTTGTTTCTATTACTACTACTACTACCTGATCATGGCTAAAGTAAACTGTAGCTAATTTTAATTTTTTCTGTCCTCAATTGCTTTTCAATCAAACTTGGGGATACTTTGGGCTTCCGCTAATCCTGGTCCCAAATATTTGTCCTGGTGTAGCTTGAAGTCTGAGGATAATACCACAATATGCTGTGAAACCTTGATGTTTATTGTGCGGATTGTTCTATATCTTTATTTTCTTCATATATTGTTTTTCATAGTTTTATATTACTTAAGATTATATTATGTGGCTAATATGTATTCCCCCCTCTCTCTTTCTCTATAGTATTGCACAGTTTAAAGGAGAGTTTTGATCAGGCTGTTCAGAGAGATGATGTCAAGGCAATTGTTGTCACAGGTATTGTAACAACGTGCTATTGAATTGAACAGTTTTTAAGCTTGTAGTCTTGACTAATCCTAATTATACAAACTTTAACAGCCTAGATATCTTTTAAACCTGCAAGAGTAGTCCTCCTCAACTAGACCAATTCATATGATTGTCACATTTGATAAGCACTAAAGTATCAAACCATGAACAACTAAAGATGATCCATGATAAGAATAGAGAAAAAGAAAATTAATACAGCAGGCTAGTCTTGGGAATCACTAAAAGATAACTCTTGCCTACTTGCTGGTGGCTATAGCTGCAGCCTCATAACTGAATATTACTGTATCAGGTGCAAAGGGAAAATTTTCTGGTGGTTTTGATATTTCTGCATTTGGTGGAATCCAACAATCAAGAGGTACTTTATTTTTTTGTGGGTCTTTCTATGATAGTTACGTCCATACTCATATTCTGAAGTTGTCCCCTCTCTCCATATAGAGCGTCCAAAACCTGGAGAGATATCGATAGAAATCATCACTGATACTGTAGAAGGTACATGATTCTTAACGAATTCCTTATTTGCAATCCATTTGTCATTTTGTGATATGTTGAATGTATTCACTTCATCTTCCAGCGGCAAGGAAACCCTCTGTTGCTGCCATTGATGGCCTTGCCTTGGGTGGGGGCTTAGAGGTTGCAATGGTATGCATGACTAACTACTTAGAAAAAAAATTGAATATATTTTTTCTTTGTAGTTTGCTACAAAATATTACCAATTATTTTTCCGATAGGCATGCAACGCCCGGTTATCAACCCCAACTGCTCAACTTGGTTTGCCTGAACTTCAACTTGGAATAATTCCTGGCTTTGGAGGTATGGCTACTTTACTTAAAATTTACTTATTATGCTTCTCAATTCAAATTGAGTGCATTGAGAAAAACATAAGGAAGAAATTGAAATGAAATCTTATCACCCAAGCATCATTCATGCTATTTTACCAATGCTTTTAATGATCAAGAAAAAGATTTGTTGGTGTAATGAGTCATGGAGTTAAGGATATGGTAGAGATGAAAAATCGTGGTGAATTTTATGGTGTGAAGGCATATCTTGATTAATTTTGATGACTGAATGGCTTATATTCCAAACTTCAATCTTGTAAACATTTACTATCTTATTTCTTTTTGAATCTTATGTATCTCTATACATATGTTTTTTTTTTTTTTTTTTGCAGTTTAATTAAGTCTTGTCAACAACCAATATGAATGTTCTTGTTCATTCCATCTTATGTGAACATATTTTAATCATTAATCAATGTTAGTGGACCTTTTTGAGTGACATGAGTTGCAGAGAAACTCATTTGGAAGTTTATGTTTTGTTTTTTAACAATATTGCTTTTGATTAGTTTGTTAATTAACTGAAAGTTCATGCCAGTGGTCTTGGTTTAGTATCTTCTTATCTCTTACATTAGGTAGGCCTAGAATAACTAGAAAAACTTTTTTCAAATAAGAAAAGGACGGAAAGAAGTTAGGCCATGAGTGATAGAGCAAGTGTTGTTGTGATTAATTATTATGAAGACATATTGTTCTTGTACTTTTTGACTTTTTGTTTTCTCTAGTATTATTAACCTTGAGTTTTGAATTGCCTTAGGAACACAGCGACTTCCTCGCCTTGTTGGTCTGTCAAAGGCCCTTGAGATGATGTTGGTATGCTACATTTTATGCTTCCTTTTTATTTAATCTCATTCAGTGTTTTTTCAATCAATTCATTTTCCACTTTGGGATTTTATTTTTCTTTGAAATTAAGACTTCAAAGCCAGTTAAAGGGCAGGAAGCTTATAATTTGGGGCTAGTAGATGGATTGGTGTCAGCTGATGAGTTGGTAAGCACCGCACGCAAGTGGGCCTTGGATATCTTGGAGCGTCAACGACCTTGGGTTGCTAGTCTTTACAAGACTGACAAAATCGAACCACTCGGGGAAGCAAGAGAGATACTGAAATTTGCACGTGCTCAGGCTAGGAAACAGGCACCTAATCTCAAGCATCCTTTGGTTTGCATTGATGTTATTGAACAGGGAATTGTTTTGGGTCCCCGCACAGGACTCTGGAAGGTTGTCATCTATCTCCACTACAATCCCTTCATATTAATGTTGCAGAAATGTGTACTTCATTGTGTTTGACCTTTGCAGGAAACCGAAGCATTTGATGGACTGGTAGTGTCAGATACATGCAAAGGCTTGGTTCATGTATTTTTTGCTCAGAGAGGAACAGCTAAGGTTAGTTGAAGTTGGTTCTTGACTTTACCCTTATTTCTTCCCTTTTGAGTGAGGACTGCATCTTTGCAAGCTATACTACTTATTAGGGGAAAAAGATATTTCATGGAAGGTTTGGATAGTGATATGTATTTTTTTAAAAAGATCATGAGTTGTTCAAATACCCTTTGGGTGTGAAACTAATCCATGCCCAAGCAGTCACTTAGTCCTGCCACATGATGCTCTATGTGGGTTTCAAACCATGCATTGCAGGTGAAGTCTGTCTAGTTGGAGCTCAGTTTACCAACTTAGCCAAAGCACTTGGTTACTCTTCTATCTTTCTTCAGTTTGGCTTTAACTGAGCTGTGGTTATGGAAAAGCCAGATTTTACTTTGGGAATATACCAGGACTTGGTCTATGACCTCTATACTGACCCCACTCCATTCTTACCATGTGAGATAACCTTGAGTGGTTATATAGGAGAATTTCGGCAATGGACTGAATTTGCCCTTTATTTCTTACATAGGACTTTAACAGTTCTGTTTGATAGTTGATGCGGACGACTGAGTAATTGATGCAGACCTTAACCGAGTAATTGTAGATAATGAGATATATTCATTTGGCTACTTCGTAGTTTAGTCAGCTTTATTAATCCTTCACTTTATTGTAATGATAAGGCTTGATGTCAATAGATCTTTCATTTTCAAACTGTCTGGTTTGTCCTTTTTTCTGTTATTTGGCATACAATTTCAGACATTGAAATTTGTCAATGCTGACACATCTTGAATTTGTACCTATAATACATATCTTAAACTTGATCAGTAGTGTATTCTGGTTTGAGGCTTTGGATTTTCTCTTAGTGCATTACCCTGAAAAACGTAATATGGTGATGAATAATGTTGAGCCTTATCATGAGTACTGAATTTCCATAAAATTCCTATGTATGTTTCTATATATGCATACATATATGAATTTTCCTATTTGTCTTTGCTTGAATAGGTACCTGGGGTTACTGATCGAGGTCTGGTTCCAAGGCATGTTAAAAAGGTTGCCATCCTTGGTGGAGGACTAATGGGCTCTGGAATAGCAACAGCCTTAATTGTTAGTGACTATCCTGTCATCTTGAAAGAAGTAGATGAGAAATTCTTGGATGCTGGTATAAATAGGGTTAAAGGTAAGAACATATTCTAGTAAATTGGTTCGAACTTCTCAGACTTCATCTTTGATTTCTTTTTCAGAAAAAGAAAAGGAGGTGATGATGTTCTCATGTGTTTCCTCTTTGTGCAGCAAATTTACAGAGCCGTGTCAAGAAAGGGAAAATGACCCAGGAAAAATTTGAAAAGGCCATGTCTCTGCTCAAAGGTTCACTTGACTTTGAAAGCTTCAAAGATGTAGACATGGTTATAGAGGTGCTTCAATGCTCTCCAATATAAATTTGCTCATTGACTGTCATCTGTGCCAAGATTGCACATTATCCAAAACCTGGCCAGATTATAAATTGTTGGTGTTTGATGTTTGGACAGGCCGTTATTGAGAATATTTCCTTAAAGCAACAGATTTTTGTTGATCTCGAAAAATATTGCCCACCTCACTGTATACTTGCAAGCAACACTTCCACAATTGACTTGAACCTGATTGGAGATAAGACCAAGTCCCAAGATCGAATTATTGGAGCCCATTTTTTCAGGTTGTATCTTGCATTTAGTTTCTTCTTCTTCTTTTTTTTTTTTAAACCTGCAGCACATGTTTGGCTGAAAAAACCTCCCCAGACCCTACTAGGGTGAAGTCTCATGCATTGAGCCCCCTCATTTTTAAGTACATGTCTGACCATTATCTTGACTTGTGCTTCTGCAGCCCCGCACATGTTATGCCTCTTCTGGAGATTGTACGTACTAAACAGACCTCTCCCCAAGTAATAGTTGACTTGCTAGATATTTCAAAGAAGATCAAGAAAACTCCAGTGGTGGTTGGAAACTGTACAGGATTTGCGGTTAATAGGGTCTTCTTCCCTTATACACAATCAGGTCTCTTCCTTGTTGAACATGGTGCAGACGTTTATCAAATTGATAGGGCAATAACCAAATTTGGAATGCCCATGGGGCCTTTCAGGTATTATGCTTGGACAGGTTTTTGATATCTATGATCACTTCTTGAAGGGTTTAATTTGTCACATATTTACGAATGCAGGTTGGCTGACCTAGTTGGTTTTGGGGTGGCAGTTGCAACTGGCGCACAATATGTTCAGAATTTTTCTGAGCGAACCTATAAATCAATGCTTATTCCTCTTATGCAAGAGGATAAGAGAGCAGGTAAAGATAAGCTCTGCACAGCTGCATCAGCTGAAGTTGTTGGGAGATCTGTCAAATATAATTACTTAACAATGAAATGCTCTGGTGCGTGTCTACTGAATAATTCACTGACAATCTTTGTTTAATGCATGCTTCTAACAGGTGAAGCAACTCGCAAAGGGTTTTATTTGTATGATGGGAAACGCAAGGCTTCTCCTGATCCTGAATTGAAGAACTATATTGAGAAGGCTAGGAGCATTTCTGGCATCTCAGTTGATCCAAAGGTCTTTTTACACATCCAAATCCATACACTATTTATTGGCTAGTGAGGTTAATTTCATATTAAATTAAACTGGTTTTGGTGTTGCCATCTTAACCTGGACAGCTTGCCAAGTTATCAGAAAAGGACATTATAGAAATGATCTTCCTTCCTGTAGTGAATGAGGCTTGTCGGGTCCTTGATGAAGGTATTGTAGTCAAAGCAGCAGATCTTGATATTGCGGCCATCATGGGCATGGGTTTTCCAGCTTACAGGTTTGTCTTGGTAATTGTATTTCACATTACACAAATCTTTGTCCTTCTTGTCCTTAACTTTTGAATTAATGTCATCAGGGGAGGCATCGTATTCTGGGGTGACGCTCTTGGATCCAAATACATATACTCAAGATTGCAGGAATGGTCCGAGTTGTATGGAGGATTCTTCAAGCCTTGTGATTACTTGGCTGCAAGAGCTGCCAAAGGGATCCCTCTGGTAAGAAACCTGAGCATTTGTTTTCGTGCACTTATGTTCGTCATTTTAGGCTGCATTCTAAGATAGTTAATCTAGTTAGACAACCTAAAAATGTAAGGGGTTTGGTGGATGTTGTTATGACTGCTACTTCCTGTTTCTTGAACTCAAGAATCAGAATCCTTGTCTTAGTGCCCAAGCTGTATCACTATCTCATGAAATATTTCTGGTACTAACAGTTTTTGCCATTGATATTACCCTCTAACGGAATTTTCTCTGTTTCATCGCAGAGTGCCCCGCTGGAGCAAGGGAAATCGCGGTTATAAGATACACATAGCTCATTATATGCTTTCCTTGATGGAATTTATTTTCCCTTGATTTCTCCTTTCAAGTAATAGAAATAAGGTTGAGAAATATCCAAATAATGTATAATGAGAGAATATTTTGAGTACGGCAGTATTGTTTTCGTGAAAAAAGTATTTCAGGATTCAGGTTTATTCCTTTGAGTTTTGTAATCAATCAGACAATCACCATGGACGAAAATGAATAGTTGGCTTAAGGTTATCGTGGTGGTGGTAATGAAATGGAGTTTGGTTTTTTTTTTCTCTTTATATTACTGCTGCGATGCTGCTGACACTGTTAATGGCAATACCGCAGTATTGATGATCCAGCAAGTGAGTGTAGAGAACATTAATAGTAATTATGCATGGGCAAAAATTGTTCCCATTCGTGGCTGATTAAATAGCATTTTTCTATAGCATACTTAAGGTGAGAGTGCTCTCTAAAAATGGGTGCTCATGACTCATGAGCAAGGTTTTGAAAATTGGACCAGACATCGAATAGGTCAGGGATCGAATCGGATATCGAACAGGTCAAGGCAAGGGTTCAGATTCAATTAGGGGTCCAATTGGAATATAATTGCTACATAATAAAATATATGTCATAAATAATTAAAAATTAAATTAAGCATTGACAAAACTCATAGAATATAACATAATTCATCTTTTAATTAAAATAAACATTATCCATATGGATCAAATCTCTCAAGTTACTAATTTCCATATCAGAAAAAAAAAAGAATTAGAAAAAATGAGATTTTAGGTTTTTCTTTTAAAAAAAACTCAAAATGACATCATTTTGGATCTTTTTTATTAAAAAAAAAACCGGTTTAATTGGGTCCGGTCGGTTGTCCGGTTTATCGGTTCCGAGCCGATTCAAACCGGTTCTTTCCTGACCATTTTTGAGAGCCAACCGGAACCAGACATCAGGCTGATTCCCGACTCAACTGGTCCGACCGAGCGTTCAAATCCGATTTTCTGAACATTGATCATGAGTCAATTTTTGTCTGTTTGGTAAATAGAGAAAGTGAGGTGCCTTTGCTCTTGGTTTTTGGAAGTAGTGGTACTTTTTAGGAGTATTTCGTGAGGTGTTTTTTAGAGTTGGTTGTGTAATTTAAATTTTAAAAGATTAAAAATTAAAAGAATTATTAGCCATCAGGTGCTTTGTTGGCTTTCATATTCTATCGTTCTTTCTTTCTCCTTTGTTCTAATCCAAACTGTTTAGATCAAGGACTTGAAATGCACGTCGAAGATTATTTTAATAACTCTCATTTTTGGTATATGCTTCGGAGATCTATGCAACTGACGTATGAATTCTTCAAACCTCCCTGACAAACTTCGCACTTCCTGTACACATCCGTTTACGTTTTCTAATTCTTGAAGCAAGATAACAAGTGCGTGGCCATAACATAACATTGAATTTATTTATTTTTTATTTGTTTGCATAACGTGTTTTCCTAAGTCTGAAAGAAAAAAATAGTACATATTATTATTTAGAAGCTACTTAATTGTCAAAAATCTCAAATTATTAAAGGGTTCCGTTAGCAATTCTTGCACCCCTCGTCATAAAGTAAGTTGGCAAGCTTAGCATGGAATTGTGCCAGCGTGGATCAGATAAATTAATGGATTTTAATAACCTTATGGTAATCGCCAAAAATATAACAATAACCTTTGGGGGTTTAGTAATAGAAGCTTAGGAGCTTAGTTATTATTGTAACTCATAATCAAAATGATTCTTTAGTCTGTTTGGCTGGATTAATAGCTTGTGATTTGAGTAATCTTGCTGAATCATACTATATTAATTATCATGTGCAGGAGCGTATGGCCATGCTGATGACGGCCATGCCCCTAAATTGACTTCTTCTTTTTTTTTCCCAGAAAAATATATTGATTTTTAATGGACATGTTTTGAAAAAAAAAAATAAGAGTTTAATTTTAATATACTAACATTGTAAAACTTTTGATTAGTTTATACTATTATTTGAGTTTTTTTATTCACTGGACTAATCAATTTATTTACTGATATAATAACTAACACATAATATATTAAAATTAATTAGCTTAAAAACATCCTCCAAAGATCTGATGTTAACTTGGTTAGGCCATTTGTACTTCTACTTTGTAGCTATGTTGCATCTCACTATGTTTAATATCTAGAACATATCGTATTCAATGTTGATATTGATACTTTAATAATTAAAATATGTCAAAATCAATTATTTTTTTTTACAGACTGCTTTATCCACAAAGTTGTGATACTCTGAATCTGCATGAAATCAACTGGCAAACACAAATTGAATGTAGTGTTTTTAATAAGGAAATTTCATGAATTTCAAAAAATAGAAAAAAATCTATTTTATATTCATAATTATAAAATGACAGTCGTTCATATTCTTAAGTTCAATTAAAAAATGTCATTGACATATATTTTATATATGTATTCTAAAGGAGAAATATTTAAATGTACTGAGAGCAAGAAAAAACTTTTGCTTTAATCTATTTATTAATTGACACATAAGTTTTGTGGGTCACTATTATCTCCTACTTTCCATATATTTTTAATATAATAGATGATTTATCAATCAATAAATTGAGTAGAGAAAATGCCTTCTTTTGCTCTAAGAACACCTAAAAACTTCTCCTTCTAAAGATAGTCATGATAAATGTTAAATAAATTTAATAACATATTGAATTTAATCTACACACACATAGCCATATGCATCTTAAAGTTTATATTGTATTCTCGTATTGGTGTTGTATTGCATGAGTATCTTATTATATCTCGGTGCTTCGTAGCTTTTTAAAGTAACAATATATGACATTGTCGAACAGTTGGATGTCAAGAACCTCTCTTTGCACCTCTTTCCCACCCAATTGTCTCTAGATAGATATTTATGCACTACTCAAAAAAAGAAATAAAACCCACCCACATGTGATCTGGTTTAATTTCTTGGCCCGCAAATTATCATGGCAGAACTGAGTTTCCTTGTTGGGGTTATCGGTACGTACTTCTATACATAATGTCCACATATATGTCCTTTCACCAAATTGGTAGCTAGTGTAATCTTGATTTTATGTAACATTAGATTAGATGCCCAAACTAGACTATTTCATGGCTTTTCTTCCTTTGCTGCAGGTAACATCATCTCAATTCTCACGTTCCTTTCTCCTGTGTAAGCTCTTCTTAACCAGTACTCTGCCCCGATTATTGTGTGCTTGAGAGAGAAATGGAAAGAAGAGAGTTCTATCTCCAAGATTAATTAGAGGTATAAGTAAGTAAAAATAAATTTAGCTCTTATTTTTGGATAGTACTGTTGTAAACGATGCAGGCGCACGTTTTGGAGAATCTTACACCACAGATCTACACAAGATTTCTCGAGCCTCCCTTACATGTGCACATTTCTTAACTCCTCCTTGTGGACATATTATGGACTCATAAAGCCTGGAGAATACCTTGTGGCCACAGTTAATGGCTTCGGTGTTGTGGTGGAGACCATCTACATTATATTGTTTCTTATATATGCTCCAAAACAGACAAGGGTACATTAGATACATATAATTAAGAGCTCGTTAATGACTTGATCTTATAATGCATATAATTTTGCTCCTAATCACAATTTCAGGCCAAGACTGCCATTGTTGCTGGCATTTTGGATGTGGGATTCTTGGCTGCGGCAATAGTGGCTACTCAATTAGCATTGCAGGGAGAGACACGTATTGATGCCGTAGGCATTATGGGTGCAGGCTTGAACATTGTTATGTATGGCTCACCTCTCGCTGCCATGGTATGCACTTTCTAAAGCTCTCATCAATCCTATATATGAATCTGGCTTCTGATCTGTCCTTCGATTTACCATGATTGAAAAGCATTTTTATTCTAGAATTATATATGAAAGAGAGCAAAACTCTGTTATCTCAATAATGAAAGGGTAAATTACACAATGAGAAAAGATTTACGGTATGAAACGAAGTTCGTACATGGATATGCTAACAACCTAATTGGGTGATGAAAATGCATGATGTCCACTCTTTACAAATTCTCTCTCTTCTTTCCTTATTTCCACAGCTTTTTTTGTTTTTTTTTTGGTCAAATACATCATTCGCACAGTTTACAGGGAATATATTTCGTATCAAATAGCAAATCTCTATTTTATATACATTTAAATTAAATTTGACTGCAAGCACCGCTTTACATAAATACTGAGTACTGACTTTTCTAGTAAGCATGTGACCATGCGGAGAAATATTTGGATGTTCCTTAAACGTATTTAGTGGGTGTTTAGAAAATAACTATAACTATTTAATCTTAATTTTACATACTTAAAATTTATATAAAAATTAAAAATGTGTGGTTATGAATGTTTTTGGAATACGCACAGCACGCAAAAAATTTGTTAAGCATGTCAATATCACCATAATAAAAATTAGTTAGAGTATGTTTCTATGTATAAATTAAAACTTGCGTGTATAAGATAAGTTGACGAATTATATTTACTGATAATAAAATAACCAAGGCCTGCGTATGCTTGCATCTTTGTTTTTCCTCCGTAGAAGAGATCTTAGTCCACAAACTTGTCTAGTGCTTGTTTCTTTTCTTTTTTCTTTTTTCTTCTTTTGTGTCTGTTGTTTAAACTTAAAGCAGAAAACATTCATTTAAGAACAAAAAGACATAATGGAACGCTAGTTGGTTACAGAGCATTATTGAATATTGACAGAAACATCTAGCTTTAGGCTTGAAGCGATCAGGATCACCACCCTTTCTGAGACAGTGACATATATATATGTATATGGCCTTTTCAGATTTTAAATTAAATCGTTATTGCTAATCACTCGTTACTTAGATTCTTTTACATTACTATTACATCCTTTCACCAAATTAATCACGTGCTAATTAAGGGCAGCCAGGTTAATGATGATTTTTGGATATATCTTCTTCAACCACCAAATCTAGAGCCCCACTTAAGTTGGAGCCTTTCAAGAAATCTGTCTATCTATCTATCTGTTTCTGAATGTTCAAATCAGCACTGTTTGAATTGCATCCTTTTATATTCTTGAAAGGCCGCGTGCCGACTGTATAGAACACACCTAATACCACACTAACACTATGTTTGCCAAAAGAAAGAAATGGAAAGAAAAGAAAAGGAAATAAAAGAAATTGAATGGAAAGAAATTCGATGAAATTTTATTTTTTTTAAGTATGTTTGAATGAAAAGAAAGTAAATGGTAGGAAAGTTAGTTTTTTTTGTTTGTTTGTGTGAAAAAATAAAAGGAAAGAAAAAGATAATTTTGTTAAATAATATTTTTATCCTTCCATTATTTTAAGTGTTATTTCAACCAAAATATGGAGTCGTGTAGAAAAAGTAATAGCCTAAAATTTCCTTTCATTAGAGATTAATTAGCAAAATTAGTTACTTATAATATCAAATATTAACTAATAAATAAAATATTAATAAAACTCAATCGCCTTAACTTTTATGTCATTCAATAACCAAATACTGTTTGTCTAACCTTAAAAATCAAATCTAAACTTTTTGGTTTCTAAATTAAAACTAAATGAAAAATGAATAAAAACAATTCTCTTTTTTTTTTTTGGTAGTCGGCTGTAAGCCCAAAAAAATGGTAATTGAAAAGAGAAAAAAAATTAAATGACCTAAAACTATAATTCTCAAAACAATATCAAAATTAAGTCATAAATAAAACAAAAATTTTAGAAGTATTTCACAGCAAAGTGAGCAATGCTTCTTGTCTGTACTTTGATATTTGAATCGATAACTTTTTATCTCACGTACTATTTTGATCAATATTCCTCTTTTGGATTGCTTTGAGCTTGACTTTTATTTAAAAAAAATAAAGAAAAGAAAAGAAGAAGAGTGCTGCTTCACAGAAGGAGATAGGGTAGTGCATCCAGGAGACTTGCGTATTAGCGCAAGCGCGATGGACAAGATAGAGACTTACAGTCTAGTGGTTTGGTGATGGCGTAGAGCAACAGCGCACAGAGGGGTATGGTTGGAATGGAGAAGTGTTGTGAAATTTTCCTTCACTTTTCTACTGAGTTATGGGGGAAAAGAAAAAGAGATGGATCCTACATATTCATTTTCACTGTTTCATATTTTTCTTGCAACCAAACAAAGGAAAATGATATCATTCCTTTCACTTTCCTTCCTCTCCTTGTCCTTTCTTTCAATTTCCTTCCAACCAAACAAAGCCTAAATATCACGGAAATAATAAGATAATATATGATGATAGACGAAAATAGAATATCTGTGTTTCATGTCCTGTAGAGTGGGCTTACTAACTCAATCATTTATATGCATGAGCCAACAATAATTGTGCAAGTTCCAGATTTATGGTGCAACAAACTTTGAAATCTTCTCTAGCTTCTGCAATATGTGATTCTCCTTCGCTGCTCTTTCGTCATCATTTATAAGCCTTGATTTGATTTCAAATCAGACAAATATAAATGGGTCGACTAATCTTCCCACGTACTTGATTTTCATGGCATAATACTCCAGAGGATATGAATATGATCTTACACTTGCACGTGCCAGCTAGCGAACAGCTCTGTTTAGCACACGCGTAAAAATTCTCACAAAGTTGAAAGCTATAACATGAATTCTGTAGGGTTATACATTGAGGAAATTCGATCGTTACAAAACTTTCATACTGAAAAATTAAACAAGTTAATTATATATATTCCAGTTAAAAAGAAATATTGTTTTATATGTACAACTATTGCTCAGCAGATAAATTTATGTACTTTTATTTATTTAATGTAAAAGAATAACGTATTAACTTTATGTTAGTTTAATTAGTAATGTTGCACAGCAAACTACATATATATATATATATATATATATATATATATATATATATATATATATATATATAGTCAAAATTCTTACATAAATCACGAGTGGTCGAGCAAGACTGAGAGAGAGAATACTTTAATTATGATCAAAAACTGAAATTGCAAATCTGATATGATCAAGCCTCAACCTTACTAGGCTGTTATACTAACTACTGAGTAGTTACGAAGTAGACTAAATTAGAAAACTAACTAATCGATTAGCCGAATAAACTTTCCCGCCACGTAACTACCTAAACTAGCCAAACTCTCTTTAATTTTGATGCAGAGTCGCCACTCTCTGGCAACATGTTAAATCAATGATATAACTCAGTCATAGAGTTAATAAATATGTGTAATCAAATCTTAAGTTTAAGGACTTTTCTTTTGGTTTGTTTATACAAATTATATTAGCTTAATGGTTTCCCTTTTGTTCTTTCTCAGTAATTTGTTCGCCTTATTTAACTCCGACCCTATCCTAAATTATTCCGTTCTTTTTTTCAAGTAACAATTATAGGTTTATCCTTTGGCACCGCTGAACATATAGACGACATAATATATGATTATGCTCCAATGGTTTTCACTTTCAGAAAACAGTGGTGAGCAGGAGGAGTGTGGAATACATGCCATTTTTACTTTCGTTTTTCTTCTTCTTAAACAGTGGCGTTTGGTTGCTATACGCTATTCTTGTTCGAGATTATATCCTCGGGGTAAGTTTAATTTTCATCCTCATCATCATTATCTTTGCACTAGGTGTAAAATAATTTTTTCTATTCCTTTTGTTGCCATTGCTCGATTGATATCGATGGATGTAGTAATGATTAATACAATTTTGTGTTACAAATAAAAGGTGCCAAACGGGACTGGACTTTTACTGGGAGCGATGCAGCTAGTGCTTTATGGGATCTACAAAGATGGAAAACCATCCAAGAACATTTTCGGCCCATTGGAAGAAGGATCGGTGAACGAGCATCTCATCTCATCCTCAGCTCAATCCCGTGAGGGATGAAAAGCTGATTGTACAATTCACTTTAAAGTTTTAACACCCTCCATCGTAATGTCAACTCCTAATTAACTTTGTGTTATATATATATAATTGCCGTTATTTCCTTTGAAATATTAATTTTTATTGTCAGGTTTTGCGTCAAACACTTACGGTATAGTTTTGGAGGGGGAAAAAAGAAGGTGGTAAATTTCTCTTCAAGAGAATTATTGTTAAAACTATTTAATTTTAAAATAAATACCTTAAAAGTTATACAGAAAGTAATATTTGATTAGTCGATAACATAAATGAGTATAAAAACGCATTAAAATTATATAAAATTATATTTTATTGTATTCCTTTATTTTAAAAAAATAATAAATCTAAAGCCTTTCCTTTGAAAAAACATGCATGTATAGAGCTATTAGGATTAGTTTAGTGGTAAAGGAATTAGATGAAAAAAAATAAACCAATCATGAAATTATAGCCTTTTAATGAACTGAAAGTCAACGAAGAATAAATATACACTTAAAACACGCATTTACTATGTGAGCTAAACGTCATTCAGCTTGATAATTCTTATAACTTACATGAACAAAAAGTGATTCTTTTTACAACTATTTTATATGAAAATTTGGCCCGATATGATTATAACGGTAGCCTAAAGATTTTGGTCAAGAAAACTAAGTAAGTGCGATTTGATTTAATTAGTCCGGGCTTAGCTCGAGATAGGCTGGCCCGTATAGACTGGTTGCAGGCCTATTTTGATGGCTCTTTTTTATAACGTAGTCTGTTACAGCATGGGCTCTCTAAATAAGTTGAAGGCTGAGCACCAAAATGGTCCAAAATTTATAATTAAGTATAAGCGTTGTGCCGCGCTGCGATTATAGACTCTTGAAAGCTGAGGGTAGCCCGGCTAGAGAGAGACTTACAACCTATTTCGATGAAAAAATAAAACAGAGGTTAAAACCAATTGAGGATTATGGGCCGTTTTGGATGGATCATCCCGTGAAAATCCGTTGGGGATTGTTGTCAACGATGGCTAAACAAAATACCTCACTGAACATTTTTTGTTCACTAGTTAAATGATAATATCTATGATTAAAATTTAAATAATTTGACATTTACTAATAATTGAAAACTAACTCATTTGACTGGCTCTAAAAACAATCAAACAACTATTTTTTCGAAAAAAAAGAAAAAGTGACCAGGATTCTTGTGAAGGTAAAATACAATTCATCGAAACTTGGAAGTGAGATCGCGTGGGGTGATATGTATTATTTTGGGATATCATGTTGCTTTTTACGTGTTTAGACATTTTACTTTCTTGTAAATCTGGTTTGAAGCTAAAATACGAATGTTTAATACAAAAATTAAAAAAAAAAATTCCGTACGCACGATCGATCGCAATTTTGCTTGTAGAATTTGTATTTCATTTAATGGATTATCCGAAAATTAGGAATATAAGTCATCTGTCCCTTGTATATGATGAACTCTTCTCCTAAACTTATCACTACCAAAAAAAACAAAAAAAGGAGAACAGTGCAATTTAGTGAATTTACTAATTTAATTTTAAGCACCTGCATGAAAAATAATGTATAATTAATTAAAAAAATAGGTATAAAAAAATAAAGAAAAGAACCAAGGGGTATCTTCCAAAGCTATTCTGGCCCCCAGCTGAAATCTACACCGCGACCAGCGATTGTGTTGTGCTGGTAAACTTGTCCAAGCCAGCACACATATCTTCTAAATAAAATGCATGTTAACTTTCTTTAATTTGTTGCATTTACTGGTCAACTTTTAATATCACTGTTCCCCAAAGGTACTACTGGTTCCGATTCTAGCGCTAGCTCTTAGTCTGGCTACACTAAAATTTCAGACTTGGCCGATTTTATAACTCTTCGCCATAGCCTGGGCATTGCGCTTTTGGTCTGGTTCACGAGAGATTTTTTTCTTTTGCTGTTGAACATTATCTTATGAATGTTATCTTTTATTTATTGGTGATGTAATTTTTCTGTATATCACAAAAATGCAAGCATTTTTTTTTCAATTAAAAAGAAGTGTTTTCTTTCTTTTATATGAGTAGCATTCTGAAATATTTATACTAAAATTCATGCAATCAGATTATCTCTTTATTAAATCAATAAATATTACGATATTATTATGCCGATTATATGTAAACAAGTATTCCACTAAAATAATAGAGCCATCCCCTTGAATGGTCATGTACTTAAATTATAATTAATGGCTTTAGGGGCAACTTCAAGTAACCATTTTTTTTTCCATTGTACAAAATATGAAATCAACTAATACGGACCAATAATTGTTTTGGATGTGTACTAAACATTGCCGCAGAAGCCGTTGTGGTTCCAAGTATGTGATCTGATGCAAGTTGTTCCCCTAATCTGTTCTTTTGCACTTGTTTATTGTACTCAACAAATGTCAAAATCACTATAGAACAACAGTATACCTCTCCCTTTGGTAAAACATATAATCCTAACTTTCAAAGTACCTTAATAATTCTTTGCATTATAGAGGAAAGTAAAGCTTTCTCCTTTCTTTTTGGGTAGACAAGTTCGTGTGACCTGTCCGCTCTACCAGCATGTTGAGCTATATCGGTAATAGCCTGGACCAGTAAATTAAAGACACACATGCATGTGAAAAATTAAAATTATATATGATGATTTGTTAGGGTTGGCAAAAGTAATTAATGCCAAGTAAAGAATTACATATAGCTAATAAAATAACAAACATCTAATCTTAGGTGTCTTGCCTTATGGTAAAATTTTCTCCATGTCAAATGCCGTCCCAAAAATCGTTACCCAAGTCGATCTATTGGATTTTGGAAGGACGGTACATAGATGAACGGTTAGGATGGAAGGATCAGGTGACACAGTGAACTTATTATGTAAGCATCTGGAACTGGAATCAGAACAAAGAGGTGGGGACTAAGAAAGTGAAGGTGCAATGCATGAAAGATTGAGTAAAAGAAAAAGAAAAATGTACAGATGGGGACACATGACATGAGTGAGGGGAGCTTCTTCAATCAAATATCATGTGGATTTGGGAGGACAACATTAGAATCAAAGAAAGTGAAGGGAAGACAGTCCAAAACTTTCCTACTTGTATTTGGTTAAATAGATTAGATAACAAAATGGCCCATTTATATATATAATCTAAACCACATTTCCACTTGGCTTCACGGGGGGGTTCTCACAACGGACAAACGACTGCGTGGATCTCCACGGTACCCATTTTATTTTATCATGTAATTCAATAATTATTTATTTTTTTACTTTTTTAAAAAGAGTTGTAGTAGATGCCCAATAAAATTATACAACAATATTATAACACTACCCATAAACTTATTTTGTCTTTTAATGAGAATGAGTATTAATACACTAAAAAACAAAATAAATTTGTGAATGATGTTATAATATTATTGTATAACTTATTGTTCGCCAATCATTATTTTTTAAAAAATAGCACTCGCTAAATTTTTTGGTGCAATATGATAATCTGACGGTTGCCATTTGCTAATCAGTAATCAGAGTAATCCTCTCTTAGGATGCCGCTTCTAAGGCATGAGACCGTTTGGACCAAGAGCCATAAACGCATTTTATTTTATTTTTATTTTCATTGAAGAAAAGAGAAAAAAAAAATCTTGAAACAGACATATTTATATATGAATAAAAAATAGGAACTTCAGAATTGAAAAAAATTAATTGCTGAAGGGATTTCATTAATTTAGAAAGTATTACTACAACCGCCTTAATAATGGAAAATCACTAACGGTTACAATTGTAAAACTCTCCCTCAAGATGTAAGAGAAATTTGAGTCCCATATTGGACAACAGAAGTTTGAACTGCGGCTGTGAAATAGATAGGATTTGTGAGGAGATTTCGAAGTTGATGAGCAGAGGCTATTTGGACAAGTTTGACGAGGCCTTGAGTAAATAAAGTGACAATCAATTTGCAAGTGTGTTTGATCCATTTATGGAAGAAAAGGATTGAAGGCAATATGTGTAGTTGCTTAATTATTACATAGACCATGGTTGAACCAAGAGAAACAACCAAAATCCGATAAAAGAGAATGCATCCATGTCACTTTAGTTTATTGTTTAGTAGGCAGGGCAAGAAACTTAGACTCAACAATAGTGGATTGTTTAAATGGCTTCAATGAAATGAGTGAATCTCCACTAAAAACACGATAACCTGGGAGAGATCTCTCATCTTTGCATACCCAAACAATTGCCCTAGTCTAAATTGGAATAAGTTACAAGTAGGAGCAGAATGAGATGAAAACATGAGTCCTTGGTTGGGTGTGGATTTCATCATGTGTATCTCAATAAGTAATGCACTGCTTGCAAGTGAGAAGTGTGTCGTTTGGACATGAATTGACTCAATTTATGAATTGCAAATGTGATGTTAGGCCTGCTAATGGTCAACAACAAAAGTCAACCAATGACCCTTCAATATTGAGAAACATCTGACAATGGTTCACCATCACTAGTGGAGCATTTACTGTTATGTTCCATAGGGAGTGAGAATGGTTTGACTTCAAGGAAGCCTGCATCTTCTAATAATTAATAATGAAATAGTATGCTTTCTATGAGAGATCAGGGAGATGCAATGTTTAGAGAGAACAACTTCCAAACCAATAAAGTATTTAAGGTGATGCGAGATCTTTAAGTTTGACGGCTTAATACAAGTAGATTTTCACCTAAGGAGATCTTTTAGCTCAATACAAGAGAAGATAATCTCTTTATCTATTTTTACCCTTTCTATTTTCTTTCCTCCTCCAAATAAAGTGTTAAAGCCTTACTTACATTTGGTTGAATGCAAAGTAACACAGCATTGTTTCTGACTTTGTGGCGCTCCCCTGATGAATTTGGAATGTTTGATTTATCTTAATCCTACTTATTTATACTTGTAAGCCTAATCTTCAATATCTTAAAAATTTTGTATACAAAATGACAATATACACGTAATTGAAATGGTAGAATATGCGATTTTGAACTGAACCTAGTCAAGAATTTTTTCAAGATGCTCTTCATGATTTAAGATCACGCAAATAATGTTTAATCAATTTTAAAATGCATTCAATTCACATTTTAAAAGACTAATTAAATTACAAATTATTGTAATATATAAAAAATAATTAGTTTATTAATGCAGCTCACAACAATATCCATCCTTAACAATCACCATTAAATTGTAATTTAGATCATACTTGTTGTCGTTGACTCATCATGAACAGCACCACAACCTTAGCCATTTATGATAAAACATTATGAATTTAATTAAATTCCAACAGCCAACATGGTGTAGTAGTTTGTTTCTTTATCAGCAAAGTACAAATTTATACACTTTTGCCATGCTATCATGCTAGTTTATAATAGTATGAATCTTAGCTAGCAAGCAGTTACGTGTCCCCTTGTGCCCATGAACTGTGGCATCTACATGCAACCTCCATAACCTTTACACAAAAATTTGTTGTCCACCTTTTTAAACTTATAAAGATTGAGTTTTCTGCTTTGTGACTGGCTTTTTTGAACATTGCACACGATCAAGTGGAATAGAATCACTGTCCTTCCTTTTAAAAAACTATTGATGCATAGACTATATAGACATTTGAAACTTTAGAAGGCAGTTAATAGTTTTCTTCGATGATAATTACAATTTACGAAAGGATACTAAATTTTCCCTAGGGAATTTTGATAGCTTTAACTGATGATGGAATATAAGTTATAATGATAATACTTAATTGATAAAACATTTGATCACAAATACATAATTAGTTCAATTGAATAAAGAGATTAAGTAATTAATTTATGATTAAAAACATATATATAAATAAATGATTATTTTAATTTGATAATCTATTTCGCAATGTCTGTATACTCTTCTACAAGTGGTACGTAGGACAGTGCAGCCCTAAAAAATATTATGGATGACAATACTATAGCCATAGGATATGGATTTATGGAAGGGCTTGGTTAATTGGTGGAGGAGTTGATCTTCATTAAGGATTTCTTATTGTCCTCACACGTCCCATCCGGCTTAATAATGTGGAATTTATTGTGGCACCCCACGTTAAGTTGGGTCAAGATATTATCTTCACATCATTATCATTACGCCGTGCGAATAAAACCCAAAACTCCTTATATTGGTCACTATGACGACTATGTCCTTGCTTTTGTCTGTTGGCTTTTGGATGTTTGTTGAACTTCCAAGTAGTTGAACAATTATTGGGCCACTGATTGAATTAATATTTAGTGTGCTACCAATCCAAACTGTGTATTTATTTCTGGTTAATCTTTATATATAAAATTATTAAAAAAATTAGTAAAATATTTTTAAAGATATATAATCACTCTTGTTCGTGAGGGATTGGGGACAGCCTTATGATTGTTTAGTTTTCAGTCTCCGTGTTAATGGTTTGGAAAACTTTTATGTTTCTTTATGCTTCTTATAATAAAAGGGTTAGGGTCAAGTTATATTGGTATAACTTTGAACAAAATTATATTATTTATAATTTTTAATAAAATAATTTTTTTTATTGATCCAATCGTTAAATTATAATTACCTACCATAAATATTATTTATGGTAAATTTCATAAAAATTAAATATCAATAGTAATACAATTATGTAGCTCTTATTTTTATTTATTCTAAGTATATATATCACATTAATTTTGATGTATATAAAAACTAAGCAAAATAATTTTAGATTAATTTGAAATTTTACAAACTTGATTTATACAATATGAGCTTCTAATCCAACAATGGGTTTTGTAAAAATTTACACTAATAAAAAGTTATTCAATGATATAATATTTTCTTAAAGTTATATTTGCTGTGCATTATAAGTAGAAATGACATTTTGAATGTTGTATTATGACTTATGTACTCTCTTTTTTTATTCTATGTATGGTTGTGGGTGAGAGTCCACTTATTGAGTTTGGGATACAATCCACACTTCCTTTCTTGCCCTTTAAAGATACACTGCTGCATTAAATCCTTCACAGTCTCCTCCCCTGCAATTATAGTTTTCTTTTAGCTTGGTGAGTTTCACCCCGTGGTAAAACATTAGTATGATTTTGTAGAGTGCTCTAGTGTTGTGCGGACAAAGTCCCAAACCATACATTCTCTTTTTGCACAATAATTTGATTTTAAATTGAAATTGTGAAAATTTATAGTTTTTATTATTTTGTACGGAGTAACTCAATTACACTCCATGTTATATCTATAGATCTAGACTTGGCTTATGGAAGTGAATCTATAGCTGATAGTTATGTTTTCAAACTACAAATGATTTATATTTAAGAATGAAAATTATGTTTAAATTATGTATATAGTATGACTCAATGACCATTAAACTTATGTGAGGATGAAATTCTTTATATGCCGATTATGTTCCCATTCAGGTTGTGATAGTTATTCCCTGTGGTTAATTGCAATGAAAATAAATTGCAATCTTAAGGCATTGACCAAGTGAATGAGATTCGAATCACTTAGATATGAGATTTTGAACTTGATTTTGAAATTTATATGTATGAAAACAATATTGTTAGAAGATTAATCTCCTATATCATATGTCAAGTGATATGATACTTTGCAAAACAAATTTTTAGGATGACTTAATCGAATCATCAACTTCACTTAAAATTGTAGAAGTATTTACTTAGTTATCTAATTATGTAATATTACATTAGTAAATATGATTAACTTTTATCCTATTATTTAAATCAAGAGACTGATAGTGTAAAACTTTTAATATTGTAAGTGTATTAAAATTAAACTGAAAATAATAATCTTAACACTATACACTTATCATAACTCAATTAAAGTTGGCTGATCTATGGCTCAATTGGCCGTGTTTTATTTATATATATCATTATGACTTGGATTTAATTTCAAGTTTCTTCTCTGAATGATCAACTATAAATGCATGCCTTTACTCTAAAATAGGACAAACTTATTCCTGATGTTTATGCCAAAAGGGTACGATGGGCAAAAGAAAAAGACCAACACTATACAATTATAATAAATTGTCATTGTATTCCAAAATAATTAAGGCAATTACTGAATGAAATAAAATAGAATAATTCGCATATCTATTTTAAAATGAATAGACACATTATATCTTAACAAATAAACTGTGACAAATATTTTAATGCTTAGCAAATTTTATCAATGTAGCTAGCATCTTTTACATTTGAATACTATTATATTGATGCTAATGTCTAGATAAATGTGGTGCTAGTTTAGTTTAAGTTTTAAAAAAAGGAAGGAAAGGTTTTGGGTTGCAAATTGCAATGCAGAGACCATGAGAGGCCGGAATCTGGGCAGGGAGAAGAGTTTGTTCTTGGAAACTCTCATAACTAAAGGGTCGCAAAAACGAAGGAAATAGGGTCTGCAGGTTCTGGAGCGGGGGGGATTATTGTCTCTTTCACATATTCTTGTGTTTGGGCGCTGCCACTCATTCAGTTAGGTAAGAGAAATAACAATTATATGAAAAAAATGTTATATATAACGTCAATTTATATATTATTTATCGTTAAATAGAGTATATACTATATATGTCTCGCTTGATAATAAATAAAATATGATTTGATGTAATATTTCACGTACAATGAATAAAAATGATACTATTTCTTCTGCAATGCAAATATGCAAATGCAAGTGCAGAAGATAATGATGCTAACACTAATAGGTCTGAAATAACACTCATGCCATATATTGTAGGGGCTTGCCTTCCCTCCCTTCTCTTCTTCCTTTGCTTGTCTCTTTCACACTTTTTTATACATTACCGAGTCAGTCTTCCACGTGCTCCTGGGGAGTCTCCCCCTATTCCCACTCCCTTCTCTCTCTCACACCCTATTTTCAATGCTATTTTCTTATTTCTTTCTTCTCTCCTTTTCATCTTCACTCAATTACACCCTCTGACTATCTGTTCCCCCGCCCCCTTAACTTGTTTGCTTCTACAGCCCCACTTATCCCTCTCTCTCTTCAGCTCTCTGTCTCTCTCACTCTCTTTTTCTGAAAAAAAAAAAGAAGCTAACACCTTGGCTAGCTAGCCAGCCAAAAGCCATTCAGGGTGGTTGTATGAAAAGGTACAACACCATCTATTGCAACTTTTTCGAAGGAAAAATCTAGGAGCTACTTGGGGCATCAAAATCAAGCGATTTGGAAGAAGTAACCCCGCAAAAGAAAAAGGAGAAGTAGGATTTGGATGATCCACATGGAAGGAATAATCAAAGGAGGAGGAAGGGTTGGTGTGGGTGAGGACGACGTGGGTGATGGGATGCAATGCAGTGACCATCCATACAGAAGCAACCCTGGTGGGATCTGTGCCTTCTGCCTCCAAGAGAAGCTTGGCAAGCTTGTTTCCTCTTCTTTCCCTCTCCCTATCCGCGCCTCTTCCTCTTCCTCCTCCTCCTCCCCTTCCTTCAGATCCGACATTGCTCCTTCTTCCACCACTCGTCCTTGTGCTTCCATCGCAGCAGCCTCATCACTCTCTTCTGCTGCTGCTGCTGCTTCCTCTTCTTCTCTTTCACTCTCTGCTCATCGTCAAACTCCTTCTCAAAAGAACGGGAGCACCGATGCTCATCACTATCATGAGTACTGCACACGAAGAGCTCGCCTCCCTTTTCTTTTGGCCAAGAAGAAGAAGAAGAAGGCCTCTGCTAACTCATCGTCATCATCATCATCAATGGTTTCTGGTGATGCCGTTCTCAAGAGGAGCAAATCCACCGCCACGCCGAGAAGGGGCCGTCATCACTCTCTTGTTGATGCAGATGATGACATAGTCATTGATGAGGATTTCAGTCCCAGAAAGAGGAATGGCTTTTGGTCCTTTCTCTACCTCTCTTCCAACAAGTCCTCTTCTGGCTCCACCAAGAAGTTGAATTCAAAGAGCTTCAGGGACAACAACGGTACTCCAAGGATCTCAGCAATCAACGCAACAAGCACAGCAGCAGCATCAGCAGCTACTGGTTTGAGCTCTGCAAAGACAAAAGAAAAGTTCTGTTCTGCTTCTTCTCTGGGGAGAAGGAGTGACATTGTTGTGGAAGAAGATAACAGTCCGAATAGTAACACAACTGCTTCAGCTTCTTCTTTTGAGCGCAAGGTTTCGAGATCCAGATCTGTTGGGTGTGGCAGCAGGAGCTTCTCTGGTGACTTCTTCGAGAGAATCTCCACTGGTTTTGGGGACTGCACTCTCAGGAGGGTGGAGTCTCAGCGTGAAGGTAAGTCCAAGGTATCTGGTGGTTGTGGTGGTGGTGCAGCCATGAACCGTGGTGGTGGTGGTGAGCACCACCACAATCACCATTGCATGAAGGAAAGGGTAAGGTGTGGAGGGATATTCAGTGGGTTCATGATGACTTCATCTTCTTCTTCATCATCATCTTCCTCTTACTGGGTTTCGTCTTCTGCTGATGATCATGTAATGAATGGGAAATCAGCTGCTGGGGCTGCTGTTGCATTGTCCCATGGCAGGGGAAGGAGTTGGGGTTGGGCATTTGCTAGTCCTATGAGAGCTTTTAGCGGTAAACCATCTTCTAAAGAGAATAGGAGGGATATTATTACAGATGCTAATGAGAAGAATGCCGCGCCAAACTTGTCTGCTATACCTTCATTGCTTGCTGTCAGAAGCTGAAACACAAGGAGTAAAGAATGAAGACAAAGCAAAAAAGGAACGGGAAAAGGAAAAAAAAATCATTAGGGGGGGGGGGGGGTTAATTAACTTGGTTTATATACACATTAGCATGCATGCTTGCTGTTAATTACCGTGTCTATTACTAGTACTTTTGTTTACCTTGCGGGTGGGTATTATGAAATTTTCTTCATTAGTAACTAATACTTTTAATTCTTCCAGTTCTTTATGTTTTTCAACATTTCTTTCTGGATACTTGTTTCTTGTTAATATTCAGGTGGTGGTGGGCTATGATCATCAGCTATGTATGGTGTAGTACAGTGGTACTCTCCAAAGACCTTTTTTGGCAATGTATGGAGTGTTTGGAGAGTGGAGGGAAATTGGAGAAGAACATCTCATTACACTCACTGTCATCACGTGGTTTGTATTAATTGTGACTTTGGTTGTGTTTTTTTTTTTGGCAGCTTCCTGCTTGTAATTCACCCTTGTGATGTTATGCCAAAGACAAGTAATTTTCATTTTTGTGTACAATCACTATTCACATGCATACACATGTTTGTTGGGTGGTGATGCAGATATATGCACACGATAAGGAATATCTATGGGGGATCACCCTTAGCAATATATTATGTTTATGTTGTAGAGCTTATGTGCAATTTGATAATAAATTATAATGATATCCTATTAGTTTCCGAAGCAGTTCTGTTTGATGATTTGCAAAAAGGTTCCTTTTCTAGTCAAATATACAGCAAACAGGTTGGAGAAAAGGTGGTCCCCTAGTTTGACATTCAATGACTAGATCTTGTTGTCACAATAGTGCGTAGCATTTATTCAAGGTTCTCGTTTGCATTTATTTATGTTTATGAATATATAATATATTAATATTATTATGTCAATACCTATTATTAGGCGTCTCATCTAAATATTCATCCCATCACCATTATCAGTAACACGGTGGATGTCAACGGTGATGGATCAAAATCTTCATTCTTCAATTGATGTCCCTGTGTTCTCAATTATTTATTGAAACATGTAAATATGTATTATATTTAATAATTTATAAATTTATTTTAATTATAATTTTTTTATATATTAATAAATAATTAGAAAATAAAAAAGTGGACATAAGTTTGGAAAGAAGATTTCTAATAAGACACCTTAGAAATAACATATTGATAATATATAATTTTTACGACACACTATCCTGTCTCGAGTGTTCCATTGCACAGCTGTATAGAAAGTGGTCTGTCGTCATGTGCCGAAGGATATGTACATTAAGCTGCAGAACTTTAAACTAATGGATGGACTAGTGCATGCAGTGCCAACACAAACAAGACAGGAGGGATGCACGGTAATTTCATGCTTTCTATATATTAATCATGATCTGAATCTGATTGATAAGCAATTAAAATTCTTATGTATGAATTGCTGTGATTAAACGATACCCCCTCATGTCTATAATATACATCATTTTTTGATTTTTTTGATTTAATTTAAAATATAAGTTGTTTTTCGTGTTTGAAGAAAGCATTAATTATTTTTGTCTATTTTACTATTATATTTATAATAAATGAAAATAAATAGAATTGAGTATGATTTTTTAATGGAAAGATAATTTATGATTAGTAATAAATAATATTTTTATTTTTTGAAAAGATTAATAAATATAATTATCACTCTAATTTCTGTTTATAACCTTGAATCACTTACCCTTTTCGTCTATGAATAGGCCATTCTAGGAAAGAAAATTTGTCTAATATTATGTCATTTGATAGTTTTAAGGAAATATTTATTACTCATTTCATATTTATTTTTATGTAGATTCTTTCATTATTTTCATGATAATTATTGTATAAATAAAAATGATAATTTTGTCAATGTAAACTAATTTGTTTTGATAGTTGTGTTTAGTCAAGAGGGAGTAGTAGTTTTCTTTTGTGGAAAAAAAAAAAAACACGTTTTCTTCTCGTATACGTTAACTAACACTGAAATATCTGTATCTTTGGGAAGAACGTTGAAGCGTAGCTAGTTAACTAAGCTAAACGTCAGATGACCGTTGTCGATACGTTAAAGATTACCAGAAAATATGAGGGTGCATTTGGATTACTTTTTACTTTTATTTTTGGGCCAATTATAAGGTGAAATTTAAATTTTGATATTTAGTTAGATGATTTAATTTAATAATTAATAATAGAAAGTTTATGATAGATCTAAAGATAAGAGGTCCATCATAAAATTCATCATATTTTTGCTGCTGTTTTACTTTTATTTTCTGGTTGTTAAAATAAAATATTATTTTTTATTTTTGTACATTATTATTATTATTATTATTATTTTTGATGAAATACCAAAATAATTAAAAATAATTAATATGACGCATTTGTTTTACTTACATATCATATCATTATAGTGAAATAATTTATCATAATATTTTGATGATGTTTGACTTATAAATGGATTAAAAAAAATTTTTTTAACATAAATTATAATGATAAGCTGCAGCATCACATAATAAAAATGACATTTGATCAATATGCCAAATGCTATTAAAATATTATATTCAGATATATTAATTTCCGAGTGTACTACAAAGTGAAAGACATTCATTTTGAAATTAACGGAGTATTACCGTATTAATAGCTGCATAGGATATTAGTGTAATTTAGCAAATCTTAGAAATGTCTAAGAACAAATTTACAAATAGAATGGTGTTGTGCGGACGGCTTATTTTTCTAGTTGTCAATGTTTTATTCACGGTTAAATTATTTTATGTTATCCTCTTATTACTTTTAGGATGAGTTTGAAGCAGTATATAAATGGGTGGAAAATTTTTGGATGCGCTTGATCTGTAAAGTCACAAGTATAATTCATTCAAAGAAAATTTCACCTCATGTTTATATCATTATTTTATTTACATAAATTTTTAAGTAGTATTGCATTAAATTAATTCTATTCATTAATATAAAAACATATAATTAGATGATAATATTTTATAAATACATCAATTAAATTTAATTATTAATAGTTTCTTTGACATAAAAAGTCAGAATATATATCGCCCAAGAAACATATACATGTAGAATATATTATTTTCATAACTATACTTTGATAGGCTTTTTATCAAAAACAAATAATGTAATATGAGCGTGTATATATATAAGATAATTATTTGAGTTAATGTTTATTTTAATCGCTGACTTTATATTGATGAGTCATTTTAATTTTTCACACTGTAAAATTTATTAAGTGATGTTAGTCTCTATTTCTATTTTTATTTAATCATTCTATTAATTAAATGATAATGTGTAATATTAAGTGACGCTTTGATATTCCTTTTGTCATATGAAGTAAAATTATATAAAATAAGTCATTTAAATTTTTTTTCCAAATCATAAAGTAATTGTACAAAATAAATTACTTTATGATTTATTATATTCTAGATGACATATTGTATATTAAAATATTACTTAATATTATACATCATTTAATTAATAAAATATTAAATAAAAATGAGATAAAAGATTATTTTGACTCATTTTATAATATACCATAAAACTAACTGTTTCAAATACTTAAATTGTTTGATAGAAGTATATAAATAATTTTATATTTTAATAAAATATTATAGATTAATTTATTTTTAAAAAAAATTAAAAATTAAAATAATTTATAAATATAAAATTAGATATTAAAATAACTATTAATTTTAATTAATTAATGAAAATAATTAAAAAAAATACTTCTTGCGGTGGAATGGGGTTGAAGGTGAAATGAACGAGGGAGAGTAAATAGAAGAGTGATGGTGACTGAGGTAAGATGAGTGGAATGATGATGGGGACAGGAGCTGTTGATGGGAAAGTACAGAAACGCATGAGACACATGAAACCCGCTCAGCTCAGCTCAGCTCAGGGGACACTGTTAATCATATGTTGGTGGATGCAGATAATTAACGCGCCGGGGGACCAGACCACCAATAACAGGATAACACCACCCCTCCTTTCTCTTTCGGTCACTACTTCCCTCCTTCGCCACAATTGGTCTCTCTATTATAATAATGGCCATCAGAGCGAGCTCTATCATCTTGATACTATTGACCATATTTCGGATAGGTTGCCAGAGCAGGTAATTTAATTTAATTTTTTATTTAATAATTTTGTGTTTTATTTTATCTTATTTAAGATTTATGATAGTTAAATTTGAAATTGTTTAGTGTGGTGTTTTTTTCTTTTTTATTGTTCTAGTTTGTTAAATTTATTTTAGTTTGGAACTCATGTAGCATCTCATAGTTTATTTTTCTTATATTTCATTTTATATATAGTAGAACACGAATAGTTATTATAAAACTATGCTTAAATTTATTATTAGTATTGTATATCATTTTATAAGTAAAGAATAGATAAATGGTATTAAATTTGATTATTTAATGTGTTAAAACATTTTGTTTACTATAATAATTTATTGGAAATTATTCAAGTTTTAGAAAACTAATGGGCATTTAATTTAATTTTAACTGGAAAATTTGGATAGTTTAATTTTAGGTTTTGTTAATTTTATTGGAATGGTAAAAAACAAAAATAGCTTTAGGTATCAATTTTAGGTTTAATTTATTTGTGAAATGTAATTAATTTAAGTTTGGTATATTTTAATTTGCTTGTATTTATTTTATTTTAGTATAATTTAGGGTACTATAATTTAGTATAATATTCTAATATTACATAGTGCTAGTTAAAATATTATATTATTTTATTATTAAGTGTTATAAAAATTTAATTATTAGATTGTATTAGGTACAATATGAAAATCGGTTGTGATCAACTTACAGAAGTCGATTACAATTAATTATTTGACATAATCTGACAAAAATTGATATGTCTACGAAGTCGATTCAAAGTGATTTTGGTGTTTATTTGGCCCACCCAACATGATACTACGTGACATAACATGAGCCTATAATATATGCAGAACAAAAGTCGATTTGAGTTGACTTCTATGTTATTTTTGTGAAAAAAAATTTACAGCATAAGGAAATACATTAAAAAAAAAGGACATGTATGTAACCAACTGGAAAATGGAGGAAGTGTGTAATCTCTATCTTTTTTCATTTTATTTGTGTAAAAAATCCCTAAAAATTTTGATGAAATGTGGTAGGTTTGCTCTAGTTCTATGAAGTACAAGTACTCAAATGGACACGAGATATAACACGACACGAATACGAATGACACACCAAAGTTGATAAATTATAGGACACAAATATGACATATATATAAGTAAAAATGTAATGATAATGATATATTATTTAAAATATCATTTATATAAATTTCACTTATATTTTATTTTCTTATAAATTTAAAAAGTTATGTATTATTTCTTTTTTATAATCCTGTTTATATTGTACTTTTATATGTTAGACTAAAAAATATATATTTTTTAAATTAAATATATACAAACTTGTATTATTAATGTGTTATTGGTGTGTCATGTAAAATCTTATATAGACATATATCTAACACATAGATATGTCACCCAAATAATGTGTTCGTGCTTGATAACTCTAGTTCAATCCAGAAGTTCATGGGCTTTGTGTTTCAGGAGAAACTTTTGCCCACAAATGAAAAATTCAGGACAAACTTCCATTCCCCACCTCGCCCCCGGGGATCTACCTTTGTTGGCAATTTAATGGTGCTGCTTTTTATTATTTATTTATTTATTAACTCAAGGCTGCTAATATACATAATTGTCAATTAAATTTTAAAAAGGTTAACTCTATTAAATTTAAACTCAGTGACTGATCAAAATAATCGTCGTGTCTATATTGAATATATTATGAATACTTTTAAATATATTTTTATATTTTTTTTTATTTTTCTCAAGTCTTATACCTATGTAAATAAGAGTTTCTATCCACAATAATGAATTAAAAAAATATTTTTTTATCATGTTTATTATAGTTTAGGGTAACTCTTGAATCCCTATTTCTCTATTTCTATAGTAACTCTATATTAATTCTGTAATAAATTTATATTAACTTTATATGTTATACTTTTATCATAGCCATGAGTCAATAGTAAACTTGTATAAGGGCACTAATATAAAATATTAGTCTATATATCATATTATATATTATAAAGAAAATTGATGAGACTGAGGCCATGGCCTAGAGAGGTACCCCCCGGCTCTGCCACTGCATGCATATGTAGTGTTTTATAATTATTAAAAAAATGGTGTTTTCATATACATGTCATACCGCATCCATATCACGTTTCATATCTTGTTAACTAATAATGCCAGAAGATTAACTATCAACAGCTTAAGAAGCAAGCAATTAGCTGTCTCAAGCGATTAGTGGGAGACTAATTTGAATGGCATGGGCCTACGGGCTTGTCCTCTACGCTTATTTTCTCTGAACTAATGGGCATAACGATAAGGCTTTTTCACTTCTCGAGCTTCTAGTCAAAAATATCATAATCATTGAGGACCCATGGGTCCACTACTCTTTTGAAATTTGGGCTCAACAATGGAAAGTGGCATTTCAGATTCTTCAGGTTGTAGGTCCAAGAGGCAATACTTCTCTCTTTCTCAATGTACAAAATTACACGACAAAAAGGACAAAAAAAATAATAATGCAAAAGCTTGAGAAATTTGGAAAGTTAGTCATAATGATCATATTATAATCTATACGTCACAATGCAGTATGATATTTGTTCATCACTTTCAATAAAATGTGAAGGCATAACTAGATTACTAAACATGGGTGCCTCCCAAAGTTAGTTATATTAAGGCGTGATAATTCGATCTTCACTTCTGATCTAAAAATCTACACTATTAATATTTAAAAATTATTACCAGAAAATTTTAATAAGATAATGACACCTAAAAATTTTATTATACTTTCCTCCAAATTATAATCATATTTTTACCTAAAAAAGAAAATTTTTTAAAATAAAATTGAATATTTTTCACTCTATTTAATTTTCTAGGTTATCCTTTCATTCTACTATCTTCTCACTCCACTAACTTAATAGGCTTTATTATAACAGCAACTTTTTAGTATATATCACACTACATTTACATTGTTTATTATCTCATATGTTTAATTAGTTTTATTTAAAGAACTAATTAACTCATTCATTCTTTCTTATATATAAAATCTTAATTTAAATAAATAAATTATTCTAAGGATTAAACAATTAGCAAAATCTATCACATTTTCAAGTAAAACCTTAAAGACATTATGAATATCATTTTTAACTTTTAAAATGGAATAATAAATAATTATTTTTTATTTTAAATTATATTTATAGTTTTTAGTTTTTTCAAATCATTTTAGCCGATCTACCTTTAACTTTAATAACAATCTTTTATCTTAAGAGGAAACCTCTTATATTACGAATTGAGTAGTTGTAACATTTTATTTGATAGAAGAAGTTGAATAATTTTTTTTTGTAAAGTTCATTATATAATAATTGTTTGGTAATTATTTTCAGATTTGATTTCATAATTTATTGCTATTCATACTATGGTACTTCTTGTGGTGTGGCTGCAACTGAAGAGCCTACAACACTGTTTTTTCTTTTTTAACCAAAGATAATGAAGTTGTTATTGTTGAATACAAGCTTTACCAAACAACAATGTTGCTGCACCTTTTTTTCGAGGTTATTGAGTTTGATAAAGATATTAATATCTTAATTATTCTAATTCAAGAAGTTTATCTCATTTAAAAAATATTACTTTATTATAAGGATAGAGATAAAGAAGAAAAAATAATTTTTATTTATTGAGTTACCTGTTGTTGTTTAAAAATTAAAAGTAGTTGTATTTATAAATTGAATTAAACTTTCATTAATATATTATTATAAGGAATTTGTTTGGTTGAATTTTTCTTAAAAATTAATTTATTACTCTCCTTCATAAAAGAAAGGACAATCGAAATGAATTACTTTATCTTTTAATTCCTATAATTTTATAATAATTTCTTAATGCAAACAAATTTCTACAAAATTTTTTAAAATCCTATATTTTCTCATATTAAAATTTGAAAATTATAGTTTTTGATTTTAAAATTTATTCATTTCTCATTTCTCATATTTTTTAGTTTTTTATTATTTTAAATTATCCTATACAAAAATTTTACAATTATAACCTATCAAAATAAAAAAAATAATTTAAAATATAATTTTTTTATTATACTTATATATTTGTTAACACTGGTGTAAGATTTAACCTATTTACACTTTTGATAATTTTTAATAAAATATAATTTTTATCAATCCAACCATTTGATTGCCAAGTCAAATATCAAACAAATTTCACATATAAGATAGATGATGATGATGATACACATGTCGCAAAATGACATGTCGGTAACACTTTTGGGATTCAATTCACACTCTTTCATCAATTAATAAAATTTCATGAAAATATGAAATTACAGTGAAAAGTTGTATATCATAATAATTACCTATTAAAATTTAGCTCTTTCTAAAACTTAGTTTGATTCATTAACGGTATTATCCAATCAAATCTCTTTATATTTTTAATTTTATTTACATTAGATTTTAACTAATAATATAATAGTTTAATACTATTAACTAATTATATAAAATTTTATAATATTATTTTTGAATAAACCAAGGATATATATACCGTAAAAAAAATAATTAATCTCCTCAAAACGTAGATATTACTTCTGATCATGAGACTCTTCCCATACGCACCGTTGAGAATCGAACCCTTGACTAGATACTTAAGGAGCTCAACTAAATACTAAATGTAGTAGGCTTTTGTGGTTTAACTCTTATAATATTATTGAATAAATTAAATCCACAATTTTATAGTTTAATTTTAATTTATTAATAACAATTTTTTTACATTATCATTTTTTTCAAATCATTCGATTTACATGTTTTTTTTATAGTGAAATTTTTGTATTCGTCAATATGATAATGCATCATTAAAAACAATATAACTCTGTTAATTATCGATGGGTGACAATAAAAAAAAAAAAAACAAAACTTGGCAGTATGAGTGCCGAAAGGACTGTTTTTTTCCCCTTCTAATGGCAGATCGGACTGTAACATTTGACTAATAAAGATCGTAAATTCTATCTAATTTTGCTACTTCCGAATGTACTGTACATTTTTTTTGGGTTCTTTTGTCCGATCTTCTTCTGTGTCGACATGTCATATATAAATAAATAGAACATTAAGAGTACCCCATTATTTGACAATTGTGTTGAGATCCACGAACTTTTAAGAATAAAAACTAAAATACAAAGCGCAACGACATTAAATGTTATATATATAAAATATTAGCTCATATTATAGATTGAAACTACTGGCGCCACCATCAGCTATGGTAAAAACATAACAAGGGATCAGAACGTACTCCTCTAGTGCTTAGCTTTAAGTGATTTTTTTCTTTCCTTTTTTCCTTTTTTTTTTTTTTGGGGTACACAGCTTCAAAGTACTATAACAACAAAAACAAAACAAAAAAAGGGTAACACTAGCCCAAAGCCTAATAATCCCAAGTGGATTTAGGGCGTGGCATACATGTAGAGTTTGGGTGGTGACTCGTTAGGTTACAGCACTAGCGGGATGCTGATTTGAGTTTGTGGCTGAGAAGCATCTGTCGTCGGAGCTCCACCGGGTCAATCTCAGGGGTGTGATTGATGGGTCTGTAGTAACCCGTTACTGGATCTGGACCCCAATCTCTTGTCGCACCCTTCTCTTCCATGCTTCCACTCATACACCCAATCTTGCCCAATCCACTTCTCACCGACACATGTTCAGATGCTGCTGCATACGCATAACCTCGCCTGTCATATCATACCATAATAATTTACATAGGAGAAACATGTGTTACACACATTAACATCGCTCACTCTATACATAAACAAAAAATGACATTAAAGTTAATACTATATATTATCAGCGACCAACATCAAATTCCTCAATCAATAATAATATGCTGAAAGAAAGACATTACTATATAAAACCGATTAATTTGCTGATTCTACATATACCTAGCAGAAAGATTGATTTTGGGTGAAATTGGAACTGACCGATGAAGAGGGATTAGGGAGGAGGCTTCAGCAACAAGGGCTCCAAGACGGCTAGCTTGTGAGAGAGAGCGGGCCATCTTATTATTTTACTCTATATATATATACATATATATATATATTTTACTAGTTTGCTGCTGCGAAAGCTATTCTTTGATGGTTGCAGTTGTAGAGTTGGGAATCTTGGAGAACGCTTCCGCAGCAGCCACCAACCTTACGTTGGCTGATTGGCTCTCTCCTTTCCTCGCACACTTTGTCTTAGGGCTATGAGGCCTTTTATAGCTGAAGAAGAGGAGAAGATAGACATTAGAGGGATGTGTGAGTGGTGGGTTAGTGTTGGCGTTAATGGGTTGGCTATTTTTGGAGATCTGTGGGCGGAACCAAGTGTCACCATTTGGGTGGGAACACCTAAACTAAAATCCGTACTTTCATGACACGGGATAGCGACACCTGAACAAAGATCCGCTATTCTCATGACACGCGTTACTAATCATTAGGATGTCTTAAGTTAGTCTCAGTTTGTAAAAGGATAGAGAAATTTTTTGAAAACTTTGCTGTTCAAATTACTTCCTTGATAAACACCCTTAATAAAGTTGTTTGTATATATATATATTCTTTGCGATGATGATGAGCTGGAGTTTCCACTTTCGGCTGATTCAGACCACGCTTTCAATCCAAATGACATTGTGCCAATTGAAAATGGGGGAGAAAATAAACATATTTGTTGTATGTATTCATAAAAAACCAATATATTCACTACGAGTCTTAATATACAAAGTTTTTAGGCCGTTGAATCGAATCGAATCAAAATCGACAATAATTGCAACAGAACAAAGTTTGGAACACGACGTACGGTAAGCCTAAGTGAGAAGTGGCAACAAAACAGAGGGCAGAGCCATAGTAGTCATCACTGACTTTACTACTCAACCAATTGGGATAACATTTTTAAATACAGTCACTTTGTAAAAAAACAGTAGATTTGATGGTCCAAGGCGAAGCACTCATTTTTATTACCGAAAGGTTGGCATTACATGTGGCTCAGGCTTGCATCGAAAGATCTAGACGCTGTCATAGCGAGTCTCGAAATGATTAAAATAAATCGGGCCACCTTCTTGATTAGGTCACTTTCGCATCTTATCCTCTATGTGATCAATTTTAGTATACTGTCACTGACAATCGATTATGGGTGGTTTGGTTAAATTTCTGAAGGAAATACCCTTTTTTAGAAGTAGAATTGTTGGTGGAAGCAGGAACAAAAATAGATATTGATTTAGTGTTTGATTCAAATGCTAAGATGAAATTTAATCCGATTAACTTAATCAAGCATATAAAAAATCTCTAAGTTATGGCAATCTACATTAAAGAAAGAGAGACTGACTCTTTAGCTTATAAGTTCTCCAAATTATTCTAGAAAGACTTTGAACAAGATCAAATAAAGAGAAGTAAATGGAAGAAAATAACTTGAAATTGCATTAATTGATAAAAGGCATTTCAAGGGAAATAAAACTAGGCTGAGAATAAATGACAACAAAGGCTAATTTTCATAGAATTTGAATCGTGTTTCATTTACCCAAGTGTTTTTTTATTGAGTAATGATACGTGACCGTCACAATACTTACACCAGCTACTTCCACTTAGCTAAATGATAAAAGTGGCGTATGTTTATGGTATAGGATACGAAGGGTCAGTTTTGACAAGCAAATAAAAGGAAACCTAAAGCAAACAAAAGAAAAAAAGAAATATCCCTTATCTATCTTTGCTTTTCTCTCTCTCCTTTTCATTTTTTTTCTTTTTAGTTCTTCATTCTTTACAGGAAGCAGAAAAAGAAGGAGAACCAAGATCTGGAGATAGCACACAAAATTAATCCTTTCGTATGAAACCCAAAGCACAAAAAAAAAAAAAAACTTTCATTCTTTTTTTTTTTCATGTTTCTCTCTCTAGTTCCTCATGTTTACAGGAAAAAGATGAAGAAAGAGAACTAAAATCTATGGAATAGCGCACAAACATAATCCTTACACATAAAGGCTTAGCTTATTTAATTTGATTTTTCATGTGTTTGTGATTTATGTCGTAAAACATGGATCGTTCTTTTTTCAACAATAAAACGAATTGAGAATGACTTTGTTAGAAGCTAAGATTTACTGTTATTGTTAGAAACTGGAGTTAAAAAATTGTAAATATATGTTACGAAAAGTTGTAAACCAGTATGTAAAATATTGTAAACCATTGCACAAAAAGTTGTAAACCAATAGTAAAATGTTGTAAATTAATTGAGAACACGTACTGATCAAATTATTTAAAAATGGAGTTAAAAATTGTAAATAAGCATTACGAAATGTTGTAAACCAGTATGTAAAAAGTTATAAATAATTGCACAAAAAGTTGTAAATTAGTAGCAAAATGGTGTACACCAATTGAGGATACATACTAACCAAATTATTGAAAACTGTAGTTAAAAAGTTGAAAAATTGTAAATGCATGTTACGAAATTTTGTAAATCAGTATGCAAAAAGTTGTAAACCATTGCACAAAAAGTTATAAACCAATAGTAAAATGTTATAAACCAATTTAGAACTCTATGTTTTCATTATTTTATAAATATACAATAGAGCTAAATATAATAATAAAATCAAATTTTAGTCATTAACAATATATATATTTATTAGTCTTATTTTTTGCTTAATTTGATTTGTTATGAAAAAAAATAAGATCATTTATATATAGATATATTCACACGTACATAAGATTTTAACATTAGATCAAATAAGGAATTTAAAAATTTCAAAATTATACTAATAATATTGTATTAATAAAATTCATAATTGTACGAATATAAAATAGAACTAAATAATATACTAATAAAATTTAATTTTTATTTATTTGTAAAATTTAATTTGAATAGAGAGTGTTATGTTAATTAGTCTAATAATGACAATTATGTTTATTTATTTAGTAATAAGTTTGTTGTGTTTACTAAATTTAGTTTTGTGTACATAATCAAATATTTTTTAAAAGTTTTATAGTTTAATATAAATACTATTTAAGAGTTTGAATGGGTGATTCAATTGGTTCGCAACATTTTACTACTGGTTCACAATTTTTTAAGCAATGATTTATAACTTTTTGCATACTAATTTATAACTTTTCATAATACGCATTTACAATTTTTTTAATTCCAGTTTTCAACAACCTATTTAGTATATATCCTCAATTGGTTTACAACATTTTGCTACTGTTTTACAACTTTTTGTGCAATGGTTTACAACTTCTTCTAACACGCATTTACAATTTTTCAACTCCAGTTTTCAACAACCTATTTAATATATATCCTCAATTGGTTTATAACATTTTGCTATTGGTTTACAACTTTTTATGTAATAACTTACAACTTTTTACATACTAGTTTACAACATTTCGTAACACGTATTTACAATTTTTTAGCTTCAGTTTTCAACAACTTGGTTAGTATGTATCCTCAACTGGTTTACAATATTTTGTTACTAGTTTACAATTTTTTACATACTGGTTTACAGCATTTCGTAACACTTATTTGCAATTTTTTAACTCCACTTTTCAATAACCTAGCTAGTATGTGTTCTCAATTGGTTTACAATATTTTGCTTTTGGTTTATAACTTTTTGTGCAATGGTTTACAACATCTTACATACTGATCTACAACTTTTCTTAATAATATTTACAATTTTTTAACTCTAGTTTTTAACAACAATAGCAAATCTTAGCTTCTAATAAAGCCATTCTCAGTTCGTTTTATTGTTGAAAAAACTGCAAAAAGTAATCATCCTTGTTTTGGAATATAAACTACAAACACATGAAAAATCAAATGAAATGAGGTAAGCTTTCATGTGTTAGGATTATATTTGTGTGCTATTCCACAAATCTTAGTTATCCTTCTTCTTTTTTTTTTTTTTTTTGTAAACATGAAGAACTAGAAAGAGAAACATGAACAAGAGAGAGAATGAAAGTTTTTTTTTTCTTTTGTGTGCTTTGAGTTTCATGTGAAAGGATTAATTTTGTGCACTATTTTTGGATTTTGGTTATTCTTCTTCTTCTTCCTATAAAGAATGAAGAACTAGAAAGAGAAAAATGAAAGGGAGAGAGAGAGAAGCAAAAACAGAGAATGGACGTTTCTTTTTTATCTTTTGTTTACTTTGGGTTTCCTTTTATTTACTTTTTAAAATTAGTATCCCATGCCATAAACATATGCCACTTTTGTTGTTTAGCTTAGTGGAAGTAGCTAGTGTAAGTATTGTAATGATCATGATCATGTATCATTATTCTTTCCTATTTATAGTCTCTTAGCTCTACTACATTCATGATCATGATTATTCCTATTTTTGAGCAACAATTACTCACAATCCACACTTCCACACAGGTTTACTTGCTAGCCTTGAGCTCCAAAGCTGTTTTCCCTTGTTGGGCCAACGTATCAGCCCAAAGTGTTTCTCATAGCCTTCCTTAGCCTTGTGCATTGGCCTTGCGTTTCTTTGAGCCCAACTTTTCCTTCCAGCCGCAGCTGTCTTCAATCTTTCCATATTGGGCCTACCCTGCAGCCCATGTTTCTTGGGTCTCCAACATTGAGTAAAACTACACTTTGAAGGATTAAAGTGTGTTATTTTAATAAATTATATAAAAGCGAAAACTTGAATAAAGCAAAATACATTTATTCATAGTGATAGATCCATGCATTTACATAGTTTGGATCAGCCATGCTGTATATTTTGATTTTTATGGAGTTCATTTTAATGTCTGGAGCAGGATCCTGAAGATTCATAATGTGCAGTTAAGCCATTAAGGCCAATCCTCATTTGCCCTGCTCCTGCGTTCATCAAGAATTTGGGATTTGCGTGGCAGAGATAAGGTAGTTATGTTAGACTGGATCCAAGTTCGAATGTGGGCTGCTGTACCTTCAATCCATATAGAGTTTTGGTTTGAAGAGCCCGTTATAATGACCCAATAATAGAGCCCAAGTCCAAATAGATAGTAGGTACTATGGACTGTAAATATTTCAACTATTAAAATTTAATTTATATTTTGGTAAATAACATTTTAGCCGGTTATTGAACAGTGTATTGATATAATATCATATTCCACGTGTTTGTCGTTACCAAAAGAAACAAAATATACGTGTTTATGGCTGGTTGCTGGTCGGTCCCAAAATAACAATATGAAACAAATCAATCTGATCTGAGAAATAAAAGGGAAAAATAAATAAATAAATAACTAGCATACCGCACACTACTGGAGCTGGCTACAACTTACAACCAAATAAATCCATGGGCTAACCAAACGATGTTTCATAAATCTACATAATTTTATTGACTGATTGAACCCACACATTGAATATTGAATATCTGGTTTTCAAACTCAATCTCCATAATTTGTTATGATATTTAATTATGTGCATTAGGCGTCAGTAGTTTGGTTTGGCAGATACTTCTATATATCAACCGCAACCGACAAGGTATGACCTGACTTTTGATTACCTAAATTAGCGTCATTACTTAAATAGATACAAAAAGTGATCTGATCATGCAGATTAAGTATCAATACTCTAACATTGTTCATGTTAATCAGACAATGACTTTAGAAATATCTAAATATTCAAAATATTTTATAGCAAATATAAGAATCTTACTTACGTGGAACACTTATCTACCCAAATGAATCCATCTCAAGTGAAAATTCTTCATAATCATGTAAATTGTAAATTTCTACAATTGATGTTATGAGAAATTTTCACGTAGAGAAGATCCATTTCCCCTTTTCTACGTAGAAATTTCATGTCCAATTATCTTCATACAGTAGTAGGTAGTACCGTATACCAAACGTGTCTTAAGAGTTTAAACCCTCGACCAAACCGAGAAAAGTGTTGCTGGTGTTTGAATTGATTTGAAGACGCAGGCAGGAACCAAACACTCTATTTGGTGGCCTAGATCCCATAACCACGCAAGGTCCAACTTTTAAACCTTTTTGAGATTGAGACACAGCACTGGTGCGCATGAAGTGAAACTTCCTTCGAGTCCCACACAACACAAACCCCTCATCAATTTTCTCCCTCCATTATTTCCATTCTCATGGAAGCACATGCCTTGCAACTTTCCCTCACTGTTCCCCGCACAACGAAACCAACCAATAGTAGTCAAAATTAATTTAAAGACAAAAATAAAAATAAAGAAGCAATTATTATTATTTTGAGGCATACGCGTCCCGTCCCCCAAAAACACTTATTTTAAGGCCGCAGCACAAAAAGACACAGTATACATTCATTCACACAAACACAAACACAAAACCTTAACAGTAAGTACGACCTTCATTCTCTCAGAAAAACAGAAACCCCCTAGCTTGTTGATTTGATAACAAGAAGAACAATAATCGATTCGATTCGGAAGTATGATAGAAGAAAGAGGTGCACCCCACGGGATTCTTCTAGCAGTAGTGGTAGCCATTGTGGTGATGGTGCCATTTTTGCTTGGGGACCAGGGAGAGGCCATCACCGAAGCAATCTCGGAGCTGCTAAGCCCAGTGGGCCTCCTCCTCCTGCCCATCATCCTCCTCCTCACCATACAGTTCCTCTCCTCCGATCGCGGCTCATTCATCTCCGCCCTATTCTCCACCGGCGAGCCCGACACCATACACAGGGTCAGCGGCTCCCCCGTCGGCGTCGCGCTCTTCCTCATCCTCATCCTCTTCCTCTTGTACAACCGCGTCTCCATCTTCGGCGGCGACGATTCCGATGAGTGACGTGGCATGAGATCAGAGTCAACAGTAGTGGTTGGTTGGTTTCAGCTGGATCTGGCTGGGGGGTCACGCTCACGCTTTTCTTTTTGTGCACGTACGCGTACTGTATATGTACGAATTCTTACTAATTCTTTCTTTCTTTTTTTGGGATTTGGCTTTATGAACATGGAAATGTGCGGGGACAATGACATATAATCCATGACCAAATTAATGTGCAAGTCACGAGGTTATTGTAGTAGTAATAACCAAGTGCGCAGAATAGAAGGGTTGAATTGAATTCCTTTACTACTATTTCTTTTCTTGCCTTTGAATTTCAACAAGTAAATAGCACTGGTAATTATTAGTATTTGCAATTTATTATTTTTGTGTGGACATATATGAATAAAATGGTGTGTTGTTCTTTGTGCGGAATTCGGAGATTGATTTGCTGAATTATGATGGTTCAACTTCACAATTCAAATCCGTGTTGTGTTTGTGTAGAAAATGAGAAAAAAATATTAGGGAAAGAGAAAATTCGAAATAGAGGGGTTCCCATAAGTCAAGAGAGTGGGGGTTGGTGGAAGAGGGGTTTGTCGGTGCAGGGTGCCACGGCGGCAGCGGCCGTGGCTTTCTATTGCATTTTTGTGTATTGTTGTTGACGTTTTACGCGGCGGCGCTGACCCTTTTTTTCACTGTGCTGCTTTGAAGTCGGTTGTTCTTTTCACGACGCGTAAACGGTAAATGCTTGCTACGTGTTCCCAGTGGTCCCTAATTTGCCTCGGTTTTTGGAGGGGGGATCGCAACGAAATAAATTATAACCAGGTTTCTTTTCTGTGAAGTTGAAAGCATGACACAAAAAATATGAATTGTACTATTAATTAGTAACATTAAAAATGCTTATTAATTGAAAAAATAGTGTAACCAGCAAATTTTCAGTTGGAGTAGCCACATGCTCAATTCCTCTTTATCAGTAATCTCAAATTCGAGTCTAAATATAAAAAATTGATATTTGGAGAGTCATCTCTCATGTGGGAATCAAGAAAAAGTAAAAAAGAAAAAGAGTTACTGTAACATTTAAAGTTGTCTCAAATAATAAAGTAAATAATAAACAGTAATATTATTTAAACATTTTAAAAGTAAGTGTCACACTCACCTTACAATTATGGAATGGGAGCGCATTTCTGGGTAAAAGAGTCTAGGATACCGAAAATTTTTCGGCTTTGTCTAACTTGTACAACTATATTGTGATTGTGATTGTGATTGGCGTCTTGAAGGGTAGATCCCAGACATTGGACCACGGAGACAAATCCTATTCAATATGGAAGGGATAGCTTGAAATGATTCCCAATATACCTAGTGACTTCGACGAGATAATTTAAATAAAAATAAATTTGATGTTAAGCGGAAGAATGTAAACTAGCAGAGATTTCGATTCTCGTTCATTCTATCTATCTATCTATCTATCCTTTTGAGATGGATCACTTTGTGCTAGGTGTGCTATGAGATAGAGAGAGAGACATACTCGAGATTTGGCTGTCGGATTCATCCATCTCTGCTGTGGCGTCACATGACATGAGGTTTTGAAAGATGGTAGTACTATACAGCAAGAGACAAAGTGAATTTTGACAAAAAACAAAGATCCACAAAAGATGCTGTGCCAACTGACAAGCGTCCCCTACTCAATTCTCAATTCTCATCACATCATGTGCAGGAGGAAGTGTTAACTTACATAATAGTGGCACAGCTTAGCGGCACTGCTCGATATGCTCCACAATTTTACGGCAAGCATATAACCTTTTTCTTAATACTACTATTTAGCCTTCCAACTATCTTTCTACTAGGCTTCATTGGATCTGCACTCATAAACAGTGCCAACCTAGTCGCCAACACATCTTGTGCTTACCAAAACCGGGTTTAAATTCCAGTTACTTCAATGAGTCATCGACCGAATTATTAGGAAGAAATTCAATGAGACGTTAATACAATTTTTTTTCTTCCATAGCTAGATATGTATTACTATATGAGAATAATTTTAATACAAATTTAAAATGAAAACAGTTTACACTTGTTATCACTTTACATGCTTATATTGGTAATATTTAAATAGTAAATAATTGAATGAAACACTTTTAATTTCTTCGTTATATTAAAACTAATCTCATTGACAAGACTTCATCTTTAATATGAGCAACTGCAATCATTTTACAATATTAGACGGCTTGCAATTGTGTTTCCATTCCACATCACATAAAAAAAATTATGATTATATTGCTTCTTCAATAATTTGACAATAGAAAAGTATATGATGATATAAAACAATTTTCACACAATTAAATTCAACTTGCTAAGGCATGAGATGGAAATAACATCACACAAGGGGCAGATATACATATAAGTAAATTTACTTTGAATATCCAACGAAAGATCCATTGATATCAAATAAACAAAAAACCTTTAAACTATATTGGTAACAAACGCGAGAGATTACATCAAGAACATACACATCATCATCATCGAATAAGAGAAACCAAGTCTCCTACCGAGGTACCCTTTTTCTACTTAGTATCTCTTGTTCTTTTAGTCGATGTTGGAATCTTGCGAGGCGAGCTTGAAGACTGACGAGACAAGCTGCTTTGCGAGAAAGCACAAAACTCAACTGGGTTACATAGTTGTCAATAAGGCTTCCTGGCTGATCGACTTCTGCCAATAGCTTCATTTCCTAAAAAACAAGAAGCAATACAATATGAGCATCAACAGATAATGCTAGCCAACAAAATACGAAGTAGAGTCAGAGCAAACAACGCTATATGAAAGAAAAATAAATATTATTTCTATCACTTTTGAATATTCCTTCCAAGGGACAACTGAGATAGATGTCCCTCAAATATTGGTTGAGATAAAAGTCATGAGCCACACTCAATCAATATTTAGAGAACATCTAAGGGTATCCTTAAAGGCTATCTCTAAAAATGGTACATATAACATTTTTCTTTTTAATCAAACCACAAAATAACCTTAAATATTTGGCTGATTTAAACTGCCTATAGGACTAATTGCTGTTGTATGGCCACAGAAAGACAAGCAGTTCCCATTTAAATTTCACAATGTTAACCTTAAGCTAAGGAAAAGCATGTAATAACTCACTTCACGAACTATCTCCATTGTGTCCTCGATTTCTTTCCTATGAGCAGCAAGTAGTGCTTCTTCCTCCTGCAAAAGTATAAAGAAGATAGCATAAACAAGTTTTACATTCAACTGAAAACTGGTAAAGAGGGTGGTTCCAAATGTTTGACAAACCTCAAGTATTGCGCTGATATTCCCATCAGGAGAGGATTCCGTTTCAGACTGCCTGGATGCAGTGGTACCTGTTTTATAGTTCCCTGTGCTCTGCTGCTTGGAGCTTGTGGTGAAGTGATCAGAACCATTGGCATCCCTTTTTAGCCAGTTTGCAGATCTTTCAGATTTCTCATCCTTATACCCTTTCCTGCGTGGGGGAGACACCTTTTGCACTTTCTCATCTGTATCATTTTGGGAATAAGAGTTCATCTTTTGAGTATTCTTCACTTCAAACCTCTCCCTTTCCATTGAGGCAGAAGCCAAGCCTTTTTCCTCTTGCCCATTGAATAGGTTACTTGAAGAAAAACTTGGTGGTTGTTTGTCAACATCAGCAGCAGAGCTGTAGAAAGAATTTTCTTTTTCAACAACTTTCCTACCTGTATCCACTGTCTTCCCCTCTTGAGGTTGATCATTAAATTCTTCAGCACTAGCAGGAAAAGATGTTGTGGATAAAACCTCCTTACTCGTTTGTGGTACTGGATTTGGGACCTGGTCTTTTCTTGGATTTCCACTTTTAGATAGACTTTTAACTCTGTTCACATTATTATAAAAAACAAATATGTGAAAACATGCATGTGGCATGGGGAAAGGGGACACCCTGTTATGAATCACTATAGGTAAACACATACCGATCTGCATATCTCAAGGTATTAAGTGTGTGCTCACAGGACCCAGCATTTGGCGATATACAAGAGATCATAACAGTCTTTGAATTGCCAACAAAGGAGTCACGAAGCACTTCTGTAAGTTTGCTTCCACGAAAAGGAATATGGATCTGGTCATTGTCCAAAGCACGGATGCATTCCTTCAAAGCCAAAAGGCTCTTATTGATTTCTGCTCCTTCAATCCTATAGCAATAATACAGAAGTGGCACCGGTGAAGAGATTTTAACTACAAGAAATGCTTGATCTGAACAGGCAGGGATGGAAGGAACTCAACGAAGCAATGATCAACCAAACCACATTTATGAAAATAGACAACAAATAGACAAACAACACATCATTTACAAAGTAGTTGTACCTTATTATAATTTTTTTTAACTATGTATTATATCATATCTACTTTCAACTTTGAGAAAGAGCAAAGCAATTACTCAAGAAACATAAGAAAACTCAAAAACACATTACTAAACTCAACTTTTCATTTTTGTTACAAGTTTGCAATAGTATCAGACACAAATACATTAGCTGCAATGGAAATCTATTAAGTTCTCACTCAATCAGAAATGTTAATTAGTTCCCTCAACCAAGAAAAAAAAAAAAAAGAGAAAAGAAAGAAAAGTTAATTAGTGAAAGAAATCAGATCAGTTAGCTGGTTTCATTTACTGGTGCCAACTATAATGTGGTTTATATTTTATTTCCTACTGCAGTTCTCATTTAAAACATTGTCAAGGCAGAGAGAATAATAATGAACAAACTAAAGAGAAGCATGATAAAGGACCTCTTATCAACACTTCCATATAGATTTACTATAATGAACAAGCCCAATACCAAGCTAGCGTGCTCTGAAAGATTCTGATTATGTGCAAAAGTTATTCTACATGAATTGGTAAAATGAGGTGTTCAACAAAAATCGTAACAACCAAAAGCACCCTACAAGCCCCCATGCAAGCAGTTGGTATCTCAGGAGATAATAATTTAAATGAAGTATACCGTGTCTGGCGATCATTGTCAGTAGTGTCAGCGCCTCTTTCACTTCCAGCTAGATCGATAAAAGAAATCTTCCCCACCACCTTCCCACTTTTTGCCTCATTGACATCATTGTTCCGCCTGCTCTCTTTTACCTCATTGTGCCTCTTTACAACCAATTGTAAGATAGCATGAGATCTGGAGGACTCTTCATTAGCACCCGTGGAACCCGTACTTCTTGCAGCATTCCCTTTTTCAATGAATTCTTTGACAATCTGTACATCAGAAACTTCAAATTCTTGCAGCCCTACAATACAAACTTGCTGCCGTCCATCTTCTCTCATGCAGAGTTTCCTATTCACAGAGTACCAAACACAGCCTCTCAGCAATCAATTATCAAATTGATGCACCAAGTTTGCAAGATGACTTCTGTAAATGCATATTAATTTGGACAGACAGCTCTATAATCCAAAAAATGAGATAATTCAGATAGAATACAGATAGATATGCACATTCATATACAGGCGGAAGATAACCTTAATATTGGATGTATATAGGAATGCGTGATGCAAACATTAAAAACACAATCTTCTAACTAAGGCCCAGATCACAAATACAAAGCATTGAGACCAAAGGCATAATAGCACTGTGACAGCACCATCATATGCATTCCAACTAATACATGCAGAGTGTTGATATGAAAAATCAAAACAGATAACATAAGAACGAAATACTCACTTTCTTTCACTAAGAAGATCAAAAAGCTTTCCACCATATATCTCAAAGTAGCTAAGCCACAGTTTAAATTTCTGATTTCGGTAAACTGGTTGATGCAACTGCCTAACAAGGTCTTCAGCAGCTCTGAGTGGTAAAGGCTGCATTGTGTATGTTTTGCCACTACCTGAAAAGTAAAACACTAGTAGCATCATGCTAATGAATGAAAGTGAAGCAGCAGCAATATGAGGATCGCGTAGCAGCTGAGGAACATGATGCCAACACTAAAAATTCTGCTTCAAGGAAAAGGACAGTATGTCCAGAATAAAGCAGTTTGACACATTTAGTTGTGTAATTGCATCTACCACAAGTACTAATATTATCTTAGTCAACCATCAATAGCCTCCAACTCTCACCAAATCATCAGTATATCAATGATCAATTTTAAATGTTAAATACGTTGGCCCATATTGCAATACCGTCCAGGAAGAAAACAATTAGTCAAAAATTGGGGGGAGAGGGAAGCCAAAAAAAAAAAAAGAGAGAGAGAGAGAGAACTGAATCCCTATACTTTTCCTTTTTAATGAGGCGTAGTCAATATGTTCAGCTACTGACAGTATCAAGAACCATCTACGACTATTTAGATATATAAACAAACCATTCAAGCAAAACCAACAAAAGAAAAAGTACACACAGAATATTGGAAAAACCAAAGACTTTGGAATTAAAAATTCATACAAGTATGATATGAACCAGGAACAGTAACTTCTCACCTGTCTGACCATATGCAAAACAGGTAGCTTTTGTCCTATCAAAAATTGTAGGAATAATAGGCTCTACTGTAACTCGATATACCTGTTATCCCAAAGCAACCTTTCTTTTAGATTAACAACTTCACAAAGACAAACAAACAATCACTTCACAAATACTAGTGCCAAAAACAAAAACAAACAAGCCAAATGATGATATCAGATTGTCAAATCTACTAACTAAAAAAGTTAACTAAATTAACAAATCGCAACAAAATTCAATCTTTGATCAGGAGCTGCCTTACTTCATCATTTGTAACATTCTCATCAAGAACAGCATCAAAACAGAACTCATGCTTCTCCACATAAGCTGTCAAATCAACCTTTTCATGATAGAACAAGCAATCAGATCTTTGAACAGAAAATAAATAATTATAGAAAAGTGAAGTAGAACTCAATACTGAATCAGTATTAATTCAACTTTTGAAGTGAAATAAATGGTAAATACATTGCTTCAATCCAACATAAACAAACCTTCAGTTTCGGTTCATGGACTGCCAAATATGCATTATCATATACGGTTACAATATCATCCTCCTTCTTGGCAAGCTCCTTCTTATTTAAAGGTCTTTTGCGTACCTAAGACATGGATTAAAAGCAAAATTTTCAAAATTTCATAGATCACAATAAAAATGATAAATTCCTCTCAAATGTTAACAATCCAAAACTTACATTTCAGTTCAAGAATAAAAATGGCTAAAAAATGCTTCTGTGAATTAACCTGTGGCAACTAGTAAATTACAACTAGTAATCAAACATGCATATTGCTCATCAGTTTCTTTTCCAAATAATGAATACTTTAGTTTAATTCCTCCATTACTTGGGGGAAAATAATGATAAGCAGTACAAGTGGTAGGGGTGGTTGTTGCTTGTTATAGTACTAAAATATCAAAAGAACAAAAAAAAATATATAATTAAAAAACCAATATATACTCACTACAATCTTAGCATAGGAAAATCATATCTTTCTACATGTTTTAATGAGCAAGTATGAAGCCATTCATGTATTTGTACATTATTAATGTCTATAAATATGGCATACCACAACTTTGATCTTAGCGACATTATTTTCTCTTGCAGTACTCTCCTTCTCATTTGCAGGTAAAAAAAGTGATGCATCAGCATCTGGTTCTCCTCTTTCCTGCTTGCTGTTAATAGGATTGAAGTCATCTTCAAATACCCTGGTACCACCAGGCATGAAGGGTGATGGCTCGAAGGGTTCTGAAATAACATGCTGATAAGTGAACCAAAATCAGACAATCAGATCAGAGTCAAAACATATGCAAGCACAGATACTTGTGCTATTAATTAATGCAAGAAATCATGTTAAATGCAAATTATAAGGGACCAATGAGAAGTGCAATAAAAGAGTAACAGAATAGAAATGGAACCGCTAAGGTTAAAAGTTCAGCTGTTCAAACTTAACATTATTGTTTAGATAGCTGGTTTATAACTAGATTATTTACATCCACTAAAACAAACAGTTGCATAAGATGACAAAAGCAACTGCTGAAGTTTTCACGACAGCTGCTTAATGATATTTGGGTAATATATTTAACCACAAAAAATTACCACGGCCATAATTCTCTGATACATAAAAGACATTACAAATCAAAAATACTTTCTCCATAAACTCGAGAAAAGGAATCAAACTGTAGTTTATCCATTTACTCAAATGAACAGACAGCTACCGTCTAAGGAATCATACCTCAGACAAAAGCTCTGTATCATCCATAGCATGAAGATCCAAAAGCCCAGCTCCGAAATCCCCCCGGAACTCAGGAGAATAAAACCCGTCTGATGCGGCCACTCCGCCAAAAGCTTGCGCAGTTGGAGTGTATGGCTCTGAACCAGACTCCCCATTAAAGTTGAGGTTTCTCATCAACTTAAAAAGCCTCTGCTTCTCTTCCGCAGACTGTGCACCATAACCCTATGACAAATATCATGTTGATTCTAAGTCATCTCACAGACTACCACCATACAGCAAATTACTCAGAAACATAAACAACATTTTTAGCAGATTGAATTCAACCCATACTGTCATAAAATCAGGAATGGTGACAATACCTGCATGAGGAGGTTGGGTAGGAGGCGCTGGTCGATAGCGGTGGTGGAGGCCAATGGAGAGGCCAGATGCTGCAAGCCAGCGGACTGCAGCCACCGTGCCATGACGGCGTCGCCGGCGTCGGTGGTGGCCGCTGCATTGTGCAGCGATCCGCCGGCGGCGTGGTCGAACAGAGCGGTGGCGGCAGCATTGCTCTGCTGCATCTGGCCACCCATGTGGCGCTGAGACCGTCTTTGGGGCGCCAATTTTCAAGATCTGTTTACACACGCTTCGCACAAACAAAATCATCACCATCATCACAACAACAACAACAACAATAAAATAAAAAGCAAATTCCAATCACTAAAGGGGAAAATAAAATAGCAAGGAAAATGAAATGATATCGAAAATAAGCAATGAATAAAAAAATTAGCGGCACTTACGATGAGGGGAGAATTGGGATCCGAAGAAGAACATGAAAGTGAGGAGTGGAAGGAGGGAATCCAAAATCGGCGGAGCCTGGAATTCGATTGTGAACAAATTGGAGTATGAGGAATTGGCAGAGAATGCAGCGAGGAATCGCACGCAGTGGAGAATCGCGAGATCTGCGCTGCGAAATGATGATCGGCAACGTTTGGATTGCGATTCAGATCTGAGAGTGTAAGGAAAAACCAGCGAAATCGGAAAAGGAATGGAAAGTGTTGGTTCGAATTCTTCTGAGAGTGAAGATAATGGGTTTCGGCGACGATGGCCGGTGAAGGGAGAGAAACAAGAGAGAGAGAGAGAGAGAGAGAGAGAGGGGTGACAGAGTAGGGGCTGACGATATGATATGATGGAGATATACCTTGTGAAGGAAAGACAATGGTATCTGTCACTCAAAATGCAAATAATAAAAATTCACATGATAATAGTAGTATAGTTTTATTTTCAAAGTTATAAAAACGGCTATGATGAAATCGAGGCTGTTCCATAAAGACTGATATGCCCTCACCCTTCTTCCCTTTCCTTGCTTTTATTATTTTTCACCCAACAAGAGACCAGCGACTGCGATCAACGAGCACGCCAAGTGGCCAACATACATGACATCACACTACTTTTTCCAAAATGGGGCGTGACGTCATATTATTAGTAACAAATTGATCATTTATATTGAAAGATGTTAATTAGCATGTTATTTTTACTTCTATTTTCTAAGATATCATACTGACACACTTATATTCATCATATAATTAGATATAAATCTTATTTAATTTGGGTTTCACATCTCATTCAATAGTAAATATAAGTGAGTTAATATTATGTTTCATAAAATATGAGTTAAAATAATATTTCTCTCTACACATATGTACTATTATTTTGAGAACAAATTTAATGTGATGTGACTTTAAAATAGGGTATCGATAAGCAGATTGATTAATTGTTACAGAGTTGTTTTAGTTTAAGCATAAATTTCATATTCGAGTCTTGAGTATATATCTGAATTAAAATTCAGGTTTTGACCGAAAAAAGGGTAAACCTTGATTTACATAACTAAAGTCTTTAACTAACTAACTAACAGTATCCTAACTAACTATCTAACAAACTTCATATTAATTTTATATTCAAGAATTGACTTAGTTCGTATTTTCTAACTAAAATAGACTTTTTTTGTTGAAAAGATTTACATACAGGCTATTTGGATAGCAGAAATTTTCATGTGTAGTTAAAAAAAATGTTGGAAAAAATTGAAATGGTTTGGTTTGTGTTACCTTTGTGATGAGGCAACCTAGGTATCCGGGGCGGATCGTGCTGCCGACTCCTGGCTCCGGCGGTGGGGGTGCTTGCGAAAAACACTCTAACGCCCAAGTCAGTTACAGAAGGATACTGTAGAAGGTGGTCAAGATAGCATACCTTTTATCATCCCCTCTGCATGCTTTTATACTAATTCATTCCCCCTACGTTGCATCCCTAGGGCTGAGGTGTACAATACGGATGGCATCCCAATCGTCTTGATGAGCTGGATGGTACGGCATAAAACGAATCGTCCCTCCATCCGTACGGTACGGAAGTAGCCTATCAGGTCGGATGTTTTCCTTCGGAGGCACGGGGTTAGACATCTATCCGTCCTCCTTCCGACGTTCCGGGGTGACACTTTTAATTCGGAGTCTTCCTACTCCATTCCGACTAACACAGCCCGAGGGCGGGAACCGGACTCTCGTCGGTAACAGTTGCCCCCAACTCGGAGGATGGGGTTTGCCCCGGTGTCGGAGTTCAAATTGTTCTCCTTTCAACGTCCTTGCGGGATAGTTCCGGAGGTGGTCTTTGTTGCAGCGGGTTTAAGGTGCTACTTCCGAGTTCCGCGTTTGCGCGACAATCTGCCCCGGGATGTGCTCTCCAGGGTCTTCCGGGCTGGTCCCGCTGAGGAGGAACCGCCTCTTGGTCTTCTGGCAACCAAACGTCGGATCGTTCGGTATCCTATGGTCAGGAACGCGCCACGTATGCGTTTGGTGATTACCGAGGCTTCGTGGGTCCTTCTGGCTTCATCGGGCTTTAAATACCCCTTTTGGCCCCCTCTTCTCATCCTCTTTTCCCCATCTCTTCGTATTCTACTTTTTTCTGCCGCTGCTGTCAGAGCTTTTCACCTGTGACTGCTCCTTCGACCGCTTCGCCTCGCTCCGCCGCTGCTTTTGCTTTCTGAACCAGTAAGTCCCATTCTCTCCATTTTATGTCTTTGGGATTCTGTCTGCCCCTACTATGATTTTTCCCCTCTGCTTTCCTTTCCTTTCTCCCGGTTATTTTTCCTTTTTCAGTGACTGTTGGGGGTGGCCTAGGGGTGGTTTCAACCTCTCCTTTCGGCCAGCTTAGAGGCGGCGCCGCTCCCCTTGTAGTTGGGGACCACCCTTAGTTTTTCATTTTCCTTCTTTTTCTTTCAAAATTCATGCTTAAATTTTTAGGTAATTCCCGTGGTGGTTCCTTTGTAGGACGCGATGGAGACCAAGATCGTGACTCCGGACTCCTTGGCTAGCGACCTTGTGACCTATTTTTCTTCCGAGGTAACTGGGGTTCGGAGCGTTATGAATGAGAGAATGTTGGAGCGCTACGGGGAGTCTCCGATATTCTCCGATGCAGAACTGTCGGGCTGTCATGTGATCGAGCTTCCTGGGAAGGAGGAGAGGATCTGTGGACGGCCCGAGGAGGGGGAGGAGGACTTCTTGTGGATGTATGACACGGTGCTGTCGCGCCTAAAGGTTCCTCTTCCGTTCTCCGACTTCGAGGTGGCCATTTTTAATAGGATGAATGTGGCGCCTTCCCAACTCCATCCGAACTCCTGGGCCCTTCTCCGGGGTTTCGAGCTCGTCTGCGGTTTTTTGGGGATTCCCCTGTCTCAACGGGTATTTTTTTCTCTTTTTATGCTGATAACCTATCAGGGGAAAGACAAGAAACCGGCCATGGCATCCCTCCGAGCCGTGGTTAACCGGAAGTGTTTTGAGACGTATGAGGAGTCCTACCACAATTTCAAAACCCAGTAATTTAAGGTGAAAGCTAAGCCGGGCTCCTCACCTTTCTTTTTATCCCCGGAGGGCGCTCCACTGTTCCCCCTGTACTGGCAAACTTCCTACGCTTCCCCCACTTATCGTTCTCGGAACTTGACTCCGGAGGAGGCCTCCATTGTAAAGTTCTTTGTTGAGACTTGGGGCAAGAAGCCCGATTTCTTGAATTTAAGACTTCTTATTGACGTTCCTTCTAATGACGCCAAGTCTTACATAGGTTTTTCCGATTCCCTATGTCTCTTTTGTTTTTCTTCTTTCGCTATGTCGTGTTTAACGTTTGCTGATTTCTTTTGCAGAGATGTCATCTAAGAAGAACCTGGCGCTGCTCCATTCTTTGACGAAGTCGGTGTCGCCCGTCGGGGAACCTTCTGGGACCGAAGCGGGCCTCGACCGCCGAGCGAGCGCCTCCCAAAGATTTCGGGGAAGAAGCGCAAGGCGTCCGAGGATCCCGAGGTGGAGGCCTAGGATCCCCCTCCCGAGGCTACTGAGGTCGCTGCTGCCGCCAACACCCAATCTTGGGGGGGTTTTCCCTCTCTTTCACTCCTTGCTCCCAACTTCCGTTTCAAGGAGTTTATGTCTGGCATTTGCAATGTTGCCTTCCGCCGACATGTTCGTCAGCGAGATCCCTCCGAGTACCTTTCTCGACTCCAGGAGGACCTGGTCAAGGCTGCTGGCTTCCTTCATTGTTACGAGGAAGTTATAGCTGAGGCCCCCGCCCTGCGAAGCCGTGCCGAGGTCCTGGAATCCGAGAAGGCGACTTTGGAGGAGAAACTTGCGGGCAAAGAGAGAGAGCTTGGGAAGGAGATCTCCAACCTCCAAGAGAGAGTGGGCGCTTTAGAGGAGGAGAAAAAGTGCTGGGGGGCAGAGAGGGACGAGCTTGCAGCTGCCAAGACCAAAGTAGATAGCCTGCTGGCCGAGTCTGAGGATGAGCGGGCTAGAGTTGTCAAGGCCTGGCAGGCGAGTTCCAACGAGATTTTATAATGTACTGGCACAAGTTCGGGTTCTCGTTGGTCCCGAGGTGGACCTGTCTCCCGTAGGGATCTTCCGGCACGTTGTTGACGGGCGTATAGAAGACATCCCTGAGGAAGACGAGGATGCTTAGCTTTTAGCTTATGTATTTTTGCTTTTTGCTAGTCCCCTCGGGGCCCCTCATTGTACCTCCTTTTATCTAATAGGAAGATATTTTACCTGGCCTTAAATTTAGCGTTTACTTGTTTTACTCCCAATGCCTTCCGTTTAATTTTGATTCCTTCGCTGATCTCGGAATATTATTTTGGTTTCGTAAGTTCGGTTAGATTTATGAGCTCGGGGCTTCCGCCCTTTGTTTTGGGTATGCTGTTGCCCCCCAAACGGATCGGATATCGGGATCGTATCGGGGTCATTTGTAAAAGTTGTCGGATTCGAGTTAGTTTGTTGTAGTGTGGTGGCGCTTTGGCCTTTGAGACCGGAGGGGGTTCGGGTGCGGCCTCCCTCGGTCGTTGGTATGGGGGATTTATGCAATGCTTAATATTGGGAATATTCATTGATAGAATCAGTGGCAGTTTGTCCAACCGTCCCACGTGGTCGGGCCTCATTAAAACCTTCCCAGAAAAACCCATTGGGAAAAACCTGAGTAAGGAAAAAGAGTACCTCGGCCCCCGTGGTATTACATCTCTATACATAATACATTCGTAGATTGGCCGCGTTCCAGGTTCGAGGAACCTCCTTCCCTTCCATTGTGCATAGTCTGTACGCTCTTTCGCCCAAGGCCTCCGTTACTTTATACGGTCCTTCCCAATTCGGAGCCAGCTTCCCCTGACCGGGCCTCGGGGGTCCGATGTTGGCTCTCCTGAGCACCAGGTCCCCTTGGCTGAAACTTCTTCGCTGGACATGCTTGTCGTACCTTCGGGCAATTCTCCTCTTAAGCTCCATCTCCTGAATGCAGGCGCTTTCTCAGACTTCCGGGAGTAAGTCGAGCTCTTCTCTTCTTCGCTGGTTATTTTCTTCTTGTGTGTAAAGGATGGTTCGGAGCGTCGGTTCTCCTATCTCCATGGGAATGACTGCCTCGGAACCGTAGACCAGTTGGAATGGCGTCTCTCCCGTGGTGGAGTAGGGCATTGTTCGGGATGCCCAAAGTACGCTACCCAGCTCATCAGCCCATTGCCCCATCGCTTGATCCAACCTCTTTCTGAGTCCTTGGAGGATGACCTTGTTTGCGGCCTCCGCCTGGCCGTTGGCCTGAGGATGCTCAATTGAGGTGAAGTGATGGGAGACCCCGAAGTTTCCCAGCAATTGTCTGAACTTTAAATCGGTGAACTGGATTCCGTTGTCCGTTACGACTTTCCGTGGGATCCCGAATCGGGTGAAGATGTTCTTCCAGAAGAACTTCCGACATTGAGCCGACGTGATGGAAGGGAGCGGCTCTGCTTCAATCCACTTGGTGAAGTAATCGACTCCAACTATTAGGAACTTGAGCTGTCCCGATGCCGTGGGGAATGGGCCCAGAATATCAAGTCCCCACTGGTCGAAAGGCCAGGGGGCGGTGATCGTCGTCATTTTTTCAGCCGGTGCGATGTGGAACTTTGCATTCCTTTGGCATCTGTCGCATTTCTTAGCGAATTCCTTTGCATCAGCTTTCATTGTTGGCCAATAATACCCAGCTCGGATAGCTTTTAGAGCGAGGGCTTGTCCCCCCAGGTGCTGACTTCCTACACCTTCATGGATTTCTTGCAGAACGTATTAGCTCCGTGCCGGTCCCGAGCATTTGAGCATGGGCTGGGAATGGCTTCTTCGATAAAGGGTCCTATCCAGCAAAGTGTAGTATGGGGCTTCGCGTCGGATTTTTTCTGCCTTCCGGGGATCTTCCGGTAATGTTCCGTGCTCTAGGAAGCACATTATCTCCGAGGTCCAATCTACCCCGTTCTCGATCTGCTGCACTTGGTTTCCTATTGTAGTGGTAGGTGTTGTGAGGGTTGTGATGATGAGGCTGCGATTGTTTCCCCCGGGTTTGGTGCTGGCGAGCTTGGACAAAATATCAGCGCGGGAGTTCTGCTCCCGGGGTATATGATGTATCGTTACTTCCCCTATGTCCGTCATCTGATTTCTGATGAGCTCTAGGTATTGCCTAAGTCGGGGCTCCTTAGCTGCATATTCCCCCGATACGTGAGAGGCCACAACCTGGGAGTCGGTGAGGACTTCAAGTTCCGTCACGTTAAGTTCTTTTGCTAAGCCTAGGCTGGCAATGAGGGCTTCGTACTCGGACTGGTTGTTGGAGGTGGGGAACTCGAAGGTGATGGACATTTCCACCATAGCTTTTCCCTCTTTTTCCAACATAATTCCAGCTCTGCTTCCCTTTTTATTGGATGAACCGTCCACATAGAGTTTCCACTTTCCTTCGGGTACATCTTCTGCGTGTGCGGTCCATTCTTGGACGAAGTCAGCCAATGCCTGAGCTTTCACTGCTGTACGAGGTTCATACCGGATATCGAATTCGGACAGCTCCACCGACCAAGATATCATTCTCCCGGCGAGGTCTGGTTTCTGTAGGATTTGGCGGACTGGTGTGTCGGTCCTCACTCGGACAGTATGGGCTTGGAAGTATTGCCGCAGTCGCCTAGCTGCCAGAACTAGCGCGAATGCAACCTTTTCTAGTTTCTGGTAGCGGAGTTCTGAATCCCGGAGTGCTTTGCTGGTGAAGTAGACTGGTATCTGGCTTCCGCTTTCCTCCCTAACCAATGCTGCCCCCACGGCGTGGTCTCCAACGGACAAATACAGAATTAGTTCTTCCCCTTTGACAGGCTTGGTGAGGACGGGGGGTGATGCGAGGTATCTCTTGAAGTGCTAGAAAGCTTCTTCACACTGGCCGGTCCATGCGAACTTGGTGTCTTTCCTCAAGAGCTCGAACAATGGTAAGGATTTGTGGGCCAGTTGGGGTAGGAACCGAGATAGCGCGGCTAGCCGGCCAGTCAATTTTTGGACTTCTTTCGTGGTGGCTGGGCTCTTCATCTCTATAATAGCTTGGCATTTATCAAGGTTGGCCTCGATTCCTCGGTGTGTCAGCATGAAGCCTAGGAATTTCCCTGCACTGATTGCGAAGGCGCACTTGGCAAGGTTGAGGCGCATTCCGTGC